>BQNB010145275.1:5140-16740 GCA_026074375.1 Tanacetum coccineum
AGGTAAGATAACACATCAGGCTGCCATGTGTCCCTTACCCACCCTCTCTTTTTTAACCAGTAAGGGTATAATAGTCAATTTCAACCAAGTATATATATATTTTTTTAGTTTTCTTTTCACTTGTTCCTCCCTCCACACAATCAATTCTCTCAGCCGTCTCTCTCTATTCTCCACCATCTCCACCATATTCTCCACCTTATTATCCACCACTGGTTCAATTGATACTACTGATCGATTTTTGGTATGTCGCTTGAGTGTTCGTCGTCAAAGAATAATAAGTGTTCATCATCCACATTCCACAACGAGTTCATCATCAACGAATAGTGATTGTAAGATCTTAATCTTTTTTTCTATTTTTTTGTTAATTTACTATATATGAATCTGAATATCTAATTGTAATCATTTAATATTTTTTGTTGATTGTTAATGTATTTAGTTGATCTAAAACATTCCTTCGGTATGAATTTGAGAAATAAAACTAGATGAAAAATGTGTAGATGAAACCTGCACACCAAGTGTTATGATGTACTACTTTAGTACTATGATGCACTAAGTTCACATAAGATGTATGATAAAATCTCTCAATAAGATTTTATACGTCTGATGCACTAATTTCACACTATGATGCATCAGCTTTTAGTTTTAATATGTTTTGGTCATATGGAGTTAGAGCGATTCTTATAGTTGACATAACTCCTGCAATCGAGCTCTTATATGCACATTGTTCTAGAATAACTAAGGTGGCAGTGCGGTGGACCAATGTTGGCGCTTGATATGCATATGTATACTAAAGAATTCCTTTTAGAGTAATTAGTTTTAGTATTGTATTAGATGCCCAACAAGATTCATAATTGTAGTGCATTACCATGTTAGAAAAAAAATTGGATTTGCCACAATGTAACTAGGCGGCGATGGTTGGTTTATGTGTTGATTGAATACATTATGCAAATTCAGATATTTCGTTATCATCCTAAAGTCAGCTATTTACATGTTAACCAATATTTCTGTTAATGATGGAATAACAAAAAGCTGCTTGCCTTGATGCATCCTCGTCGGACACTGGAATACGGAAAAGCAAGTCATCTGATAACAAAGTGTTTTATGGATTTCACTTGGTAGAAGGAAAGTCCGGACACGACATGGAAGACTATCATGTTGCGGAATACAAAACCGTAAATTGCCATGTGCTCGGACTATTCGCCATCTTTGATGGACACTTGGGTGATCGTGTACCAAGTTATTTGAAAGACAATCTTTTTAACAACATACTTGGTGAGGTCAGTCTACTATATAATGCTTCTTTTCTCATTGATTTGGTAATCAAACATGGATGTTGTATTAATCAAGTTTTGGCTTTACTCGTGAATAATCTATTAATGGCATGTCTTTTATGCCTCGCTATTAGGAACATGATAAATTGTAGCCTTTGCTATAAGTATGTATAATAAATATGACTTAATTACATATCTAAAACTTTTTGTAACGTGGATGCCAATATCAGTAGCTGAAAGGCCTTGCAGAATTAGTGTCTTTAGAAGATATTATGCTTTGTAAAGTCTGGATGTGAGACTTGCACATAAGACTAGTTGCTTTTGGTATCGCAGTTTAGCATTTTAAAGTTCGATGAATATTTGAGAGTTTCAGTACAGTTTGTAGATTAAATGTTATTTGCTGATAAATATTTGATATTTTTGGTTATGCTTGTCCAAGTCTACAAATAATTTGGTAGGTATAGGACAAACTCCGGTACAACTGGATTTTAGTTAAGAAGAGTATAAGAATAACAGAATTCCATGTGCGTAATAGTGATATAACACATTATGACGCCTTAAGTCTAATTGAATATTGTGTTTTTAAAAGTTCTATTTTGTGCATCTCAAAGACCTAGATCCCAAGCTTCTATTGCTCTTAATTGAAGTTCTTTTTGTGTCAAGTGGCCCATGGTGACTCGAGAAACATGCTTGATTGCAACGATGTTGAAAAAATAAACTTTAATGCCAGAAGAAGCAAAACAGATTTTAATTGTATCGGATTGAAGCTAATTATGATATTTTCTGTAACTATCCACAAGAAAGTTTTTATCTATCAATGTACAAAGAATTTTCTTTTTTATAGATTTTGTTTGTCTCCATGAATGTCATCCTATGTAATCAAGTAAAACATTTTTGACATTATATGTATAGAAAACAGGTCTCCATTATGGTGCTAAATCGCTAATATTGGTAAACATGTATGAAAATAGGAAATGCATATTGTTCTACTGACGGACTTATTATATATATTTTTGTTCCACTTTTTATTTTAACGCCCATGTATTATTTATTTTTATTCTCAGCCAAGTTTTTGGAAAGATCTTGAGAGGGCGATAAGAGATGCATATCGTTCTACTTACAAGATTATCCTTTAGAATGTTATGCAATTAGGTCCTGATAGCTCAACTGCAGTTACTACAATTGTCATTAATGGCAGAGATTTATGGGTGGCAAATATAGGAGATTCCAGAGCTATTCTATACGAGAGGGGATCTGCCAATCAGCTTACAGTGGACCATGAACGACTTGAAGAAAGGAGTAGGATTGAGAAACAGGGTAGATTTGTGACTAAACTTCCAGGTAAAAAGCTTCCACATAACTTTACTTTTTAAAAGATGTGACACTATGGTGTTACACGCGAGGTGGTAACATTGGTGGAACTGGTTACCTATAAAAAAAACATGTCGTTTGGGTAAATATGGTTGACCTGGAACACTTTTTGTCCAAAACTTAACAATATTTTTATGTCAAATATAGTACGTATATTAATACTAATATTAGTTGGCTCTTTCAGTAAATGACGTTCGACCCCTTTCTTTTTTAGCTAATATTAGGATTTTACTTTTTAACCCGTTTACGAGTACATGTACATGGGTGGAAATCGCCACCTCTACCTTACGCCTGTAAATGACAGCAGAATTGATGAAGTTTTGGTTTATCTTCCAATGATGTAATGCAGTAATTGACAGCAGCATTACTACATGCATATTTTGGTTTAGTCACTGTGTTATAGCTTCAGCAAGCTCTTAAGTACAGTGAAATTTTTATTTTATATTCTACTGCATTATAGTTTTATATTATATTGTATTATATTTATATTCTATTACATTATAGTTATATTCTACTGTATTGCAGTCTTATATTCTGTGTATAACTGAGATGTAATAGGATATAACTGTAATGCAATAGAAATAAACAATAATTCAATATAATATAAGAACTGTAATGTAGCAAAAAAACTGTAATATATTAATTTTTTTATTGCATTATAGTTATATGCTACTGCATTACTTTTATTTTATATTATACTACATTACAATTATTTATTAGTGCATTACAGTATATAAGTGTAATGCAAAAAATTATATATTATAATCCGCTAACAAAAATTTATAGTTATATGTTACTGCATTACTGTTATTTTATTATACATTGTGATGCAATAGATTTATACATTGTGATGCAGTAGATAACATTTTGATGCATTAGATTTATGACATTAATTTTACAAATATTTAAAATGACAATGTAATGCAATAGATTTATACATTGTGGTGGCAGTAAATAACATTGTGATGCAGCAGGTTTATAACATTTTAAATATCTGGGTGCATCACAGTTTAATTACTTGGTGCATCGAAGTTGTGTTTTTACTGCATTATAGTTAAATATGTGGTGCATCACAGTGTAAATGTTTGGCGCATCGCAATATAAATCTTTATTTTACTTTATGTAGTATTAGATTCTTACACTTTTTAGTTTTTTTAGGTGATGATGATCATTGGTTGGAAAGCGGAAACCACTTTTTGATAAATGGACGAGTACTCGTCTTACGCTCATCGAAGAAAAGCAAGCAACCATTAGAGCCATAATAAGCTGGGATGAGAGGATCTACTCTTAAAGCAACATAATTTTAGTATTCGTTTACTATTTTTTTTTTCAATAAGTACTTTGGTGATATTATATCATTACTTATGATATATGTTTTTGGTCGTAAAACGTACATCTTTTATTACTAAACATCAATTCAATAGAATCTCATTGTTTTTTAAGTGTCCTCGGTATCTTCTTTCTATTCATATTTAATACAGTAAAATAACATTTTGATGCAATAAATTTATGCATTGTGATGTATTAGATTTATACATTGTGGTGCAGTTAATAACATTTTAAGATGCACTAGATTTATAACATTGTGAGATTTATACATTGTGATGCAATAGATTATTCTTTTTAAGGTAATGCGTTAAAATTAGCAAAGTGATGCAGTAACATTATATTGTGATTCAGCAGTAAAATCATATTGCGATTCAACAATATGATGGCATTCTGATGCAGTAGAACAATACTATGATGCAGTATAACTTTAAAGATATATATAACAATGTGATGCAATAGATTTATACACATTGTAATGCAGTAAATTTACATCATTATGATATCAAATTTATAGGCCAACCTCAATAATTACAAATTTATGTGACTGAATACCACATATAAAAACAAGCCATTACACCAAAAAATGACAACCCAATTTCTTAAGCACACACAAACACTACATTCCCTCTAAGTACATCTAACTTATGAAAACTCAATCATTTTCCCTCCTAAGTGACATCTTTTTTTTTTAAAGACAACAATACATAGAACAAAAAAAGATACAATACATGGCATCCCCACAACTAATCAAGATAATTATAGGTGAAAGGGACCCTATAAACAAAGTAACAATAAAACATTGTGACATAGCTAACACAAGAAATCCACAAGAGCAGTATCAGGATCAAAATTCACTTTGTAGCCAATCACACCATTCTTTCTAAACCTGCAAGCCTGCACATAAATGGTTGCTAACAAAAAAGAATCATAATACCAAACCCAAAACTAGAATAACAAAACACAGTAAGCCATCATAGTATACTGAAGCATATTAAGCTGGACTGAAGCAGTGCGACTCATTAAACCTTCATATCTAGCTGATTTAGTACTCACTGAACAGGAAATAGTTACTGAAGTATCACCAGTATTTATCAAACATAAACCAAGACTTATTACTGAGTACTTACCATAACCTGAAACCTTACCTATTAAAACCATATAACCTAAAGCCCCTTTATAATGAAAACTTTATTACACTCCCATAGATCAGAACTAGAACCTGAAACATATATAGACTAAACTGCATTACCAACAACATTTGTGTATACTGAGCTGAAGAACCAATAACATATGAACCAAAAACATATTGAACTAAACTAAGAGCATATTTAACTGGACCATGGCCAATATAAACTGATACAAATCCTAGAAGTTTTATAATATACATATGAATATATATGATACCTTCAAACATAGCTCTCGAAATGACAATGCAAACATCGCTTATTACATCAAAACACAAACACTAGTCACATAACCACCAAAAAAGACCTCCTTAAGATGTAAGGATTGGAGGAAGATAATCAGATTTGGCACCAAGAACACGAGCTTTCGTATCAGGGAAAAACTCAGTTTCGGGTAGTTCAGTAACATTACCTTCGCTAGCAACCCCAATGGGGTAACGAAGAAAGTGACCTGGAAGATCTTGTTCAAGATTCTCACTAGCATACAAATCCTGGTACTTGTCAGCGATTTGGTTAACTTTTCTCACAGATTCGGTAGATTCAGGGTGCTGGAATGTGTCATAAAGCATGCCAAGGTGTTCGTACCATAGAGCCATACAGAAACTGTGAACCTGACTATGTGCTGGTTCACGGGTAGAGAGATGGTATGTTTGGTATCCTCCCATGGATATTTTAGAGTCTCGAGCACCATCCATTGATCGTTGGTTGATGTTGGAAAATCCAACTACTCGTCATCAACTGCAGCACGGGAGGAGTAATAACTAAAAGTTAGTGAGACTAAAACTTAAGATGATCAAAATGGGTAAATTCTGAGTATGGTTCAAAATTGTCTGGTGACATTGAGTTGACCCACAAAGACTTTTTTGTATTATTCCTACATGTTCAGGAAACTATTGTATATAAGGTTAAGCATTTGAATTAATTTTTTTTTAAACTACACTGTCGACCCATTTGACCCGCTTCCATTTATAGCTAATATAAACTATCATACCCATTATCAATACAATTCAACACGAGTTCATAATTAGGATCGAAACTACCACATATAAGTAAAGAATGTAGACCTGCTGCTTACCGGTCATCATTTTAGCATGCACATAGATCATGAGACGTCGAGCCTCCTGAGCTTTCATATAATCCGAATCCGGTTTAGGCGATTCAGATGGTTCATACTCCCCACTCGTCTTCGCCTCCTAATTCCTAAGGAAAAAGAAAGTAAGATAATCTCTAGGGTCTTCGAGCTTCTAAAGCCTGAACAATATCTTTATACATTATCTCCATGGTACTCCTTTGCCAGTCCAATATTGCCTGAACCGATGCACTTTATGTGATCCCCTCCAGCCACATGGGCACCACAACATATACAGTAAACTTCTTCGGCCCTGAGGTATTGATGATTGTTTGGTCCATTTCTAGAAAATTATTCCCAATCATAGCTGCATCACATAAGTTAAAGTTAACAAATTTACTTCTCGCACAATAATATAATCGTAAACTTTAATTGCAATTTAAAGTTAAAGATACTTACTTAATGTTGATGATGTGAAGGTGGTATAGCCATCTACAAAGTTTTTAGAAGAGGTCATAATGGTGGAGTTCATCCCTTCTCTAACGAACATGATGTTAGCCTTCTGTCTTAGAATCACGATATTCTCATAGTAGATACCCGTTTTGATCTGAATGACATACCTACTTGTGCTTCGATTGGGAGCCTCTAAAACTGCAACGGTGATGTTTGTGTAATTTCTAGTGCCATCCAAGGCTACAACCACCGTTAGGGGGATAATTTTGGGAGGCACCTATATCAGTCTGCCATCAGTAGCAGTCATCCAAGACGGGACACGATCAAGGCTAAAAGCACCTTTGGAACGAAGCCACTGGGTTGTGGTGGGTGCAGGGGTGATATTGGTCTCGATGTAGTTGATGATGGCTAAACAGTTGATTCAATTGTTATAATTTAAAACTTTCTTATACACTGTGATGCACTAGGTATAGATACTATAATGCACCAGGTTTAGAAACATTGTGATGCGCCAGGTTTATACACTGTGATGCACTAGGGTTTATACCTGTGATGCACCAGGTTTATACACTGTGATGCGCCAGAGTTTATACACTGTGATGCACCAGAGTTTATACACTATGATGCACCAGGTTTATACACTATGATGCATCAGGTTTATATATCATGATGCACCAGTTCACTATGATGCACTATTTGTATACAATATGATGCACTAGTCTTTTTAGTGGATCACAATTAACATTTTAGGGCATCATGATTAACAAATTAGTGCATCATGGTTAACAATATGATGCACTAGTCTTTTTAGTGGATTTACTTTTAAGGGTCATGGACCGTTCACTTGAAAACAACTCTCGAGCTTTTAAGATAACAAAGTTTGCCGTAGGAAAATAGTTGAGCTTTTAGGGGTCATATTCTTTATTATTTAAGTCTTACTCCTCTCTTGGTTTCAATGCCATTCCTATTAATTTGCAATTCAAACAAGTTAAACAAAGCCGAAGACGAGCTTCTTGGTTGCATCTATGAGGAAAATATACTTTTATCTGTTGTGGTGGTGGCCTATATGGACTAGTATATGTTAATAGCAGTGACTTCTAGTTGGGTATAAGTGTTACTTAAAAAAACTTTTGAGTAACTCCTAGTGTCATATGATACTCTATCCTTCGCCTAACAAGACACAAAATAATGTTATAAAAGATCATAAAACTTCGATAAGTACAATGCTCAAAATCATCTAACGATATTAAAAGTCAAACATGTCGAATAAGTCACAAAATCATACAGAGCATACTTTTGGATCAAAACACAACTTCCTAAATGTGGCTATGGTTATATAATAAATTAAAAGTAGAGTGCAATTTTAATACAACAAATACTAACTGAACAACTTGACCACATCCATTTGGACCCGCTACACAAATGTCCATCTTTGAATCTTTACTTGTCGGAAAAGAACTATCCTCAATGACTTAGTACTAATATCGCTAACAACCAACGACCACAATAATTAGCGTTGTTTATAAAAAAAATACCAAACATGTGGGTGAACTAAAGAGCCATACCTTATGCAAGATAACAATTTGCAAGTTATGTGCTCAATAATCTACCTGATACTAGATTATGCATAAAATAATCTCTCGTACGTACCTGTAATTACTATACAGCCCACAACACCAATCATAACAGGAAGCACCAATCCCGATTACTAGTTCTTTGTTTGCTTACTAAGTTGATGTTGTGGTTGGGTTCTTACAGAAAAATATATTCATTTGAATCTGTTTCTTGACTAGTCAAAGCATGCTTTAACGAGCTTTTGAAAATGGCAGGAATAGTGGCAGTTATGTTTTTATCTCAAAGAGCTATGATTCCAGATAGGCCTTGTAATTTGCCCCCTGTGAAACGATTGGTATTAGGTTGGTTAATATTTCTAGTTTTTCATAGCAACTGATAAAAGGGTGTTTGGAATAAGAATGGTTAGATGGCCGTGTTCTATTAGACCGCACATGAAAAGACCGAACCCAGTTATGTTTTTATTACTGGTAATATTCTATGTTAAAACATAAACGTGCCCAAAGTGTAGGTTAACTATTGTAACAATCTTGAGGACTTTTTCACCGGTTAAAGCTTAACATGTATCGCTGTCAACATAATGACGATTGTATTAAGCAAAACCAGAAACTAAAACACACTATATATTTGGGTGTTATGCAACCTGTTGCTATGCAATAATGTAGTCTGCGTTTCAGAACTTACAGGCGAACCCATACCTGCCAGTGTGGATACACGCTTACGCAACTGACGTGTTGTACTTCATTGGAATACACTTTTTTTGTAGCGATAAGCTTTGTGCATTCATTGGCTATGGTGTTGTCCCAAAACACATTCTAAAAGATTGCATTGCATCCCAAAAGGTGAAAGTGCAGTCTATATATGTTTTCTGATATGGGTCAAATGAATGCTCAATTACACTAAACAAACAAAGACAACAACATTAAACCAATTTTTGTTCCACCACATATTGCATTGCCAAAAGACACATCAGATTGCGTCATAGAATTACAATTCATTTTCTAGTACATTACAAACACAATCAGGCACAAACAATTTTTTTTTCTCACAAACGACAAACCACATTTAGCCTAATTCATGCCGATGAACAACTTACATCCTACTGCATTTAACCTAACACGTGCTCATACGTGACTACTTAAAACCTACTACATTTCAGTTCAACTACAAGTGCATCATACAGACAACCAAGCATACAAACAGATTTTAAACACATAAGGCAACCTACCTTTAACTTAATGCATCCTTATACGCGAAAACTCAAAACCTACTACATCAAAGTTCAGATGCAAGTGCTTCACATAAACAATCGAGCATACAAACACATTTCCACACATAACACAACCTATGCATAACCTATGCAGGAAGAAGAAATAGATTTTTTGATGTTTGTTGAGTCAATTGTAATCTAGTCCTAGTAGTATCCTTCTATGGAGTAGTTGTGCTTGTTATGTTCGCTTCTTTGCCTATGTAACGGGCTGAGATGTGGGACTCACCCACATCCGTTGTACTGAATCGCTTTTTTGGAGTAATACATTTACCAGGCAAACCCTTTACCCAAAAAAACCTATGCATAACCTAATGCATCCTTATACATGACGACCAAACATCTACCCCATCACAGTTTAAAGTCAAGTGCATCGCATAAACAACCACGCATACAATTATATTCTACACACATAACACAACCAACCTTTAACCTAATTCACCATTATATGCATAAACTACTGCATCTTAGTTTAAATACAAGTGCATCACACAATCAAGAACGCATACAAAATCATTTATGCACATTACGCAACCTACACTTAACCTAAAGCATGTTTATACGTGATAACTGAATAACTACTGGCAGTTCAAATAAAAGTGCATCACACAAACAATCAAGCATACAAACTCATTTATTCACATAAGCTACTGCATCACAATTCATGACCTACCACGTCATATACAAAAGCAAGCAAACAACATAAATTTCGTTTAATTTGGCAAGCCATATTTACACTAAATCATTCCTATGAACAACGTAAGTAATCTACTACATTACAATTCATTTCCTACCACATCACAGACAAAAGTAGGCAAGCACTATCAATTTCGTTAAAACCGGCAAGCCACATTTACAATAAATCATTCCTATGAACAATGTAAGTAATCTACCGCATTACAATTTATTTTCTACCACATCACAGACAAAAGCAGGCAAGCACTATCAATTTCGTTAAAACCGGCAAGCCACATTTACACCAAAATATTCCTTTGAACAATGTAAGTGATCTACTGCATTACAATTCATTTCCTACCACATCACGTAAAAAATCAAGCAAACATCATCAGTTTCAATAAAACCGGCAAGTTACATTTACACTAAATCATTTATATGAACAACATAAGTAACCTACTGCATTACAATTCATTTCCTACCACATCATAGACAAAAGTTGGTGAGCAAAATCAATTGCGTTAAAAATGGCAACCACATTTACACTAAATCATTTCTATAAACAACGTAAGTAATCTATTGCATTACAATTTATTTCCTATCACATCAAAAACAAATAGCCTACTGCATCTTAGTTAAAATAAAAATATACTGCATAAGCATTCAAATCAACTACATCACACTTATAAAGTCTATTTGAGACATTTTATTAAACACCTTGTATACATACACATCCAAACACTTTTTCAAGATATTTGATAATCTATTGCATCAAATCAAAAATAACAAACTTAAATTGATAAAAAAACAATTTTAATAAAAGAAAATTAACAAAATGATTCACTAACAAAATTTGGGTTCATATATCAACTTACGACGTCGTTTAAGATGCGCATAATTCATCTTCATCGTCGTTAACAGAACGATGCGGTAACGATTCAATTCCAACGATTCTGATTTGATTGATTTTGATTTGAATCGATTTGATCAATTCTGATTCGAGCGATTATGATTTTATCGATTCTGATTCGATTGATTCTGATACGATCGATTAAAAAATGTGGTTTGTGATCATAAAAAATGGATGATTAAAAATCAGTGTGTGTTTTACGTTATGGGGAATTAGTGTGTGTTGTGAAAAATGATTGGGTTTGGATTTTGAGGAAAAGAAAGGGCGGTTTAATGATTTTTACAAATTATACAATTTACCTTGAAGTTTCATATATTTACAAAAATGCCACCGTGAGTTTTGATCTAAGAAGGTTTGATCCAATGGCCAGGATGTTATCTTACCCTTTTTATTATAACCCCACCCTATACATACATACATATATATATATACACATATATATATATACACATATATATATATACACATATATATATATACACATATATATATATATATA
>BQNB010145276.1:0-16739 GCA_026074375.1 Tanacetum coccineum
AAACCAAGTTCAAGCATGTTAAATAATTTGTTTAGATTAATTCGCTTCAGTTTCAAGTCATATGAGTAAATAGTCAAATCTCAGGTTTTATGCAACTATTTGTATAGGAATTAACTTATGGAATCAAGTGCAGGAATTTTTTTATCAAATTCAAAATTTTTGTTTTCACAGAATGTGGAGACGGCGTTACGATTTACACGTGACGTCGTCACCACGACACCTGTGATGGGGTTAGGATTTTCTTGACGGCGACAAACGCACAGGTCCAGAAAACTTAAAGTTTTTAATTAATTTTGAAAATAAAACTTGCATAACATTTAAAATATGAAATCTTCTGTTATAAACCTGCAAAACCAATAAGTTTGACAATTCTCTCATCCTATCTTTACTGCTTTATCGAGTCAAACCCTAAATTCATATTGTATATTTGCATATCATACATTTTATGCTTGGTGTAGTTGTCTTTGTCTTTGATTATAGGTTATAGTTGATGAGAAGAAGCTTGGAAGTTCTTAGGAAGTTTCATTGGACTATTCTTGGATGACGATTTAACCAGTTATCGCATGTTTCTTCTCTATTATTGAGCAAACTAGGGGAGTACTAGTTTCTTTTCCTTGTTTTATTTTCCCTTTATTCATTTTTACGGGTACTTCTATAGAACCTTGGGGACAATGTTCATGTTATCCGTGTTTTTATTAAATTGATGGTCATTAAATATTCCCGAGCCTTGTATAAGAAAACCTTAGTTTACGGGAATTTATCTAAGCTAATTGGGCCTAGGTGTCGGGCTTAAGTCCATTGGTAATAGGTCCGGCCCAAAGTCAAGCCCAACAACCCAAGAAGGGTTTTATCTCTTGTAACTATATAAAGCCCTCTCCATGTGTGGAGAGGGTGTTGCGTCTCATTCTTCTTTTCTAAGTGCAAGTAATCATCTTATTTTCTCTTTTTGTCTCTCTCTCTAGTTCTTTCTCTCTCTAAAAATCTTTTTCTTATTTTTGTGTTCATGGTGATGAAATGATACTTATAACATGTTGTATCAAGAGCCAAGGTTGGGTTTAGTGATTTAGTGTTTTTTTGTGAGCTTATTCATGCTTATTAATCTAGCTTATTCGAATCAGTCAGATTATTTTTTCTTCCTTTATATTCGGCTTACTTTTTATTTTGTCAAAACATTTCATTTTGTTTACAAGAACTAATAACTTACAACTTTCATAAGATTGATTTCTTGGGCTATTGGGTTAAAACAGTACTTTCCAAGTTTTATATAGATAGTTTTAGTGGTCTTACTGTTTATGGGATATAAGCACATCTTTCGTCTAAATAACTTTTCAATAAGGCTACGTTCCATTAATTTTTTTCTTTTCTATACCAAGTATGAAGCCAAAAGCTTATTAGCTTATTTGTGAAATCCTTTTGTAGCTTAAAAAGTGTCAACTTTTAGTAGCTTATTTTCCGTGGCTTATTTGATGTGGTAACAAGCTTATTTTCAAAGCTTATTTCATCCTTGTGGTCCTCACGTTCAAGACTAGGAGACCAAGATCCAAGCTTTAAGGAAACAAGGACGATAGGATTTTTGTTGTTTCGGTAGAAGACAAGCTTCAAGGACGTTATGGTTTGTTTTTGTTGGTTGTGCTCAAGACAAAAGCAAGGACTTGTACATTTTGGTTTTTTTGTGAAGGACACCAATCTAGCAATCCTTCTTCAACCGATCTAGATCAACCAACATCCACCGAACTAGTCATTCTTTCAAGACCCGATCTAGTTCACTATTTAACAACCGATCTAATGAGCCGAACTAATGCACCGAACTAGCAAAGTTGAGAAGGAACTAATCTAGCAAAGTTTAAGATGAACCGATCTAGCAATTTCTTTGGGAACCGATCTAAACCGATGTCTAGTGTGAACCAAATTAAACTATGAACCGAACTAACTCAAACAAGGGTAAATTCTACACGTTTAAGTAATTTTCGAGTTTTTGTTTTCAAGTGTCGTTTAACTACAGGAATTATAACTACTACCATTGGAATCATGATCCTCTTTCGATCATTGTGGTATATTTGGTTTCAACCGACGATCATCGTACCATTCCGTGAGCTAAAAAGAACAAACGTTGCATTTTAAAAAAATAATAAATGAAGAAGACATGTTGCATGGAGGGAAAACATGTCTTTTTATTAATCAAATTTCAAAATTTATAACTTTAGTCCCTAGAATTAATAACCATTTCACCATTCGTCCTTTGTTAGCTTGTTAACCCTCTTTGTTAAAATAACATTACACCGTTAGTCCTTATTCCTTTATAATAGCCCGTTAGCCCTCCAAAGTGAATTTTAATTGCACCGTTTATCCTTATTTGAGTTTTAATTAACCAGTACTCATTTTAAGTTCAATGTTTGTGCACCGGTCATCGTTTTAAGCTTATTTTTCGCCAACAAAAGCTCAAATTCTTCAATTTCAACCACAATTAATCATTGTTTCATGGTTTTTTCTTGATTTAGTAAAATCTCATAAAATTTGATTCTTTTTACGGTTTAAGTCATAGATTTGTAAAATCCCGTGAACGCATAATTAATTATTGTTTCACGATTTCTTCTTTGTTTTTGTAAAAATCTCGCGAAAGATTCAATTTTTTCTCGGTTTAAATCTAAGACTTGTAAAATCCCGTGAACTTTAATTGATTTCAATCCATAACAACAATCACTTTACCCACTAAAGATCCTTGTTTATCATTTTATATCACTTTTGCAATGTCTACTCAACAAGACATCTATGCAGCCGGTTCCAAAAACCGCCCTCCTATGCTTAACAAAGAGAACTATGTTCCATGGTCATCACGTCTTCTCTGTTATGCTAAGAGTAGACCAAATGGAAAGTTAATCTACAACTCTATTATGATGGTTCCATTTGTAGACGAAAATGATTCCTAAACCAGGTGATCCAGCCCATACGGTTCCTGTTCCTGAAACGTTTCATGAACAAACTGATGAACTCACGGAAGCAGAAATTAAGCAGATGGAAGGTGATAATCAAGCAATTCAGACTATTCTTCTTGTTCTTCCTGAAGACATCTATTATGCTGTTGATAGTTGTGAAACTACTCAGGAAATATGTTTACTTGGGTCAACAATGATGAGGTTCTGGATATTGGAATTCAAAAGAAAAAGGCTAAGTTGTTTAATGAATGGGAAAGATTTACTTCTATTGATAGGGAATCGATTGAGTCTTACTATCATCGTTTCTCAAAGTTGATGAATGATTTCAAGAGAAACAAACACTTTCCAGAAAAGATTTGCCGTAATTCAAGTCCTAAACAACTTACATCCAGGAATGGGAGTCGACATGTTACATTTTGTATATCAAACAAAGGACTTGCAATACCAAGCGATTACACTCAGTTGTATGATTTCTTGAAGTATATCAAAAGTGAGGAGATGATCTAAGAGCTGAACGTTTGGCAATTAAAACACATGATCCGCTAGCAACTCATAGGCAAATTCAATAATCATTTCAAGTATCCAGTTTTTCAACCAAGATCAACCAATCATCAAGTACCTACATGCAACAACACTTCCCAACAACAAACAATTATAAACCAACACCATCATCAACCCAAAAAACTACATGCAAACTTAATGCCATATCCCGAAGTCTTACAGGATCCCACTACTGCAATGAACATGGCAACTTGTGCTAATGGGTAAGGCATCAAACTAAACTACTCAACAACAACCAACATACAACTTACAGAATTTCCATCACAACCCTCGTAATAGGCAGATTGCTCAACCAGGTATAAATATGGGCCAAGACAGACAGATGCAGATGGTTAGAGGCAATGGTGGGAATCAGTTTAGACAGTATGTTGGGAAGAATGTTGGGAATCAGCATAGGTATAATGCAGTACATAATGTGTGGAATCAGGTTGTTCAGAATGAAGTTCAGAATCGGGGGTATTCAGAATGTTTGGGAAATCAGATAGGCTATTGTTTGTTTCGTGGTATTGCAATCAGTATCAAAAGGGAATGGTAATGTCTATAGCAGCACGGGCATTGCTGTGGTAATGCCGATTAGGATATAATGGTTAATCAGATAGGTGTTACAACTTTAGAGGATTAGGTCATTATGCTAGGAACTGCAGCAGTGTCAGACCAAGGGAAAAAGGGATGATGTTATCTTCAGATTAAGTTGTTGATTGCCTCAAAAAGAAGAAGCAGGAATCCAAATCCAAGATGAAGAGTTTGATTTGATGGCTGCTGCAGGGGATCTTGATGAGATTGAGGAAGTCAATGCAAACTACATTTTGATGGCTAATTTGCAGCAAGCATCGACATCGGGTACTCAGACTAACCAAATCTCCCGTCTATGACTCAGAGGTCTGCTTGAGGGTACACAACATGACAATTGCTATGATAATGAGATTATGACAATTGCTATAATAATGATATATTCAATATGTTCACTCAAGAGGAGCAGTATACTGAGCTACTTGAGCCCATTTCTGAACCACACCAAGTATAACAGAATGATAGTAATGTTATTTCTGAGGTTTTTAGTGTGGAACAAGAGGGGGGATAGTAGATTAACATCCTGCGACTGTTGAGGAAACACGTGCTTATTTTGAATCATTATATAATAATTTGGCAATTGAATTTGAAAAGGTCAACTCGGTCAATCGCAAAAAGAAAGAAACAAATGCTGATTTGACCACTGAGCTTGGTAGATATAAAAATCAAGAAAAGTGTTTTGAAATTAGTCAAAAAAAAAATGACAAACTGAAAGAATGTTATCAAAAGTTTGTTTATCACGAACAATTTCTTACTAAAAAGGATAAAAGCACTTCAATAAGTTCGTGTAAGCAAATAACGAACTTTGAATAAGGAAATTTCAAATTAAATAAACAGCCTTTTCAAAGGAAACAATCAATTCTTCTTCTCTGTCCAAGAGAAAAGAAATGGTTAGAAGTCTGATTTCAAAATACGCGAAGACAGCTTCTTGATAAACAAAATTCCAACTTGAGAAATCAGATAAAGGAAAATGATAATTTTTGGTTAAAACGGGTCAATCGATTCAAACGATGCACATGCTTTCACCTAAGCCAGACTCGTTTTACCACACCGAACAGAAAATGGCTTTGGGTTATCAAAATCCTTTTTATCTCAAGCAAGCTCAGCAGAAACAACAAAGTTTGTATGATGGCAAAATTCTATTAGAAAAGCATGATCCTCCTGCTGTGTATGATTCGGAGGAGCCCACTTGCAGCTTGCTTAAGAGAGAGTCGCTCAAAATGAAACAACTAACAAATAAATATAAACTGCAAATTACAACAAAGATTAATCATCTTTCGGGGGTTTTTGTTTCTCAAACGGCCAAGTCACGAGAAGAGGTGTACTTTTCAAATACTTCCAAAACGGCCAATGTTTCTAAATCATTTTCAATACCAAATGAAGAATTTTTGGATGATACTACACCAAGTGTTGCATGAAAATTTCTAAATGAGGTAAAAAGCACCATTGTGACTCTTCAACGTGTTGTCAAACAAAAAATGACTTTGGATATACACAATTGGTCATCTTCTGTTCACCAAGAGATTTACAAAATTGTAAAGGATGAAATTTTCCCTATCGTTAACCAAGTTGATGCTAGATTGCAAAATTTTGAAATACAATTTCTGCAAGAAGTAGCCAAATTTGTTCGAGACTTCAAATCTCTTACAAACAAAGCTTATGAATGTCTTGCCAAACACAAGGCTTTAGAATTAGAAATCGAGCGTCTCTTGAGAGCAATTGTCAGTCAAGATATTCTGTCTATTATGCAAAGTAATTCTGTTATAGAAACATCAAATCTCCAAAAAAAGAATAAATGTGCTAAACTTTGGAATGATTGGAACAAAAAGTGTGAAGAATGCAAATATGACAAAATTTCATACGATAAAGCTTATAAAGACATGCAACAAAAGATTGAACGGTTGCAAGCTCAATTGGCATATCAAAAGGGTAAAAGTAAGGATACTCCATGCGTATCAAATACCCTTGATCCTTTGTCACGGAAACTAGAAAATGAGAATGTAGAATTAGAGTTTCAGGTTCGGAATTATGAAAAAGAAAATGCTCATCTTAAGACTACATACAAAAACCTGTTTGACTCTATCTCAGTTACGCGTGCTCAAACTAAAACAATAATTGACTCTTTGCAAAATAAATTACATGACACGATGTATGAAAATGCTATGTTAAGATCTTAATTATTTGATAAGGTTTCTGAGCAAAAGGACATAACCAAAGGTACGAGTGTGAATACTCAGTTTTATAAGCAATCAATTTTGGGAAAGCCACCTTCTTTTTCTAGATCAAAACTCTATGCGGTAACTCCTTTTCCAAAATCTAAGGGTCTTCCCAAGATCGATAAGACACATGCTTTGTCAAAACCAGTCACTTTAAACTCGGTACCCACACCACAAGAATCAAAAGTTACGAATAATGATAAGGTGATTGCCCTAGGAATGTTTAGGATTAATTATTTTAAGCCTTCTAGGGAAGAAAAGTATGTTCCTAACAAAGTTAAAGCAAGCATTAGGACAAATCTGATCACTGTTTCATAACCTCATGTCATCCCTAAGAAAGATGTTAATTCTGAATCAAATGGTTTATCTTCTATATGAGTAGACAACACTGTTAAGACCAGAAGGCCACAGCCTAGGAGCAATACAAAGAATGATAGGATCCTCTCCGCATCTAAGAGTAGTTGCATCAAGAATAAAGAACTTGAAGTAGAAGAACACCCTAGCAATTTACTGTTTTCTAAGAATAAGAAACATATGTCATCCGAATGTAATCAAGTTAAGCTTGCTATTCGGAATGATAAATTTGAAGTTGTTTGTGCTATGTGTAAGCATTGTTTAATTACTGCTAATCATGATGTATGTGTGCTTAATTATGTGAATGACATGAATTCTCGTGGTAAGAAATAAAAGGCAAATGTTTCAAACACTGAAAATCAAAAGAAACAAAAGCCAAAGGTTATGAAGCCTAATAAAGTAGGGTCCAATGAAAGACTTTCTTCACCTAAGCCTAGTAAACCTAGATCTTGCCTTAGGTGGTCACCAACTGGAAGACTTTTTGACCTTAAAGGAAAAATAACTGCATCCAGTGAATCTGAGAGTCAATCTGACTGCTCTAATGGTGATAATTCATGTACTTCTAACCCTCCAGAACCTACAATCAAACAGTTTCTGAATTCTACTTCTTTTCTTGGTAGGTTATCCAAATTTGTTTATGGTGCGTCGACTCTGGTTGTTCCAAGCATATGACCGGGAATCTAAAGCTTCTCATCAATTTCGTCTGGAAGTTTTTGGGAACTGTTCGCTTTGGAAATGATCATGTTGCTGCAATTTTGGGTTTTGGTGATCTTTAATAGGGAAATATTTTGATCACCAAGATTTATTTCGTTGAGGGCTTGGGGCACAACCTATTCTCGGTTGGGCAGTTTTGTGATTCAGATTTAGAGGCCGCTTTCAGAAGAAATACATGTTTCGTCTAGAACTTAGAAGGTGTTGATTTGTTAAAAGGAAATCTGTTAACAATAAGATTTCACTAACAAAAGACGATCCGGTGGTCGGGGAGGATAGAAATGAAAGTAAGCCATTTTATTAGAGAGAGAAAGGAAAGAGTGTGTGTGTTTTCTAGAGAGAGAAACAACACACACTTATGAGACAAATGTTTATCCTCACCCCTTCATGGAAGTATGGAGGGGGTATTTATAGTCCTAGTAACACCTAACTATTGTAACTTGTCATTATTAGTCACTACGTGTCACACTATAACTAAACTATTGTAATTCTAGATATGTCACCATATTTTAAGGCTAACAATCTTCCCCCAATGTAACTCCTTTAAGTGATAGTTAACCAGGTCTGCAACCAACCACCCCTGACTTCTGGTAACTAGATAATTCAAGTCTTAATAATAAGCTGTATACGTTCAAGCAAGTCATCAATCGATAGATTGGGTTTAAAGAGAAGGGGTAGCAAATAGAAGGAAGTCTCGATGATGAAATAAGTAGACGCCTTCATGAAACCCACTTCAATCTCAAATAAGGGATACCAAATCAACTTCGTAATCACTTGTCATCATAATCCGAATCTAGCCGTTTTTGTCGTTTAAGTGAATCTTTTCAGGATCGTTTTGGCATTAAGTGTTGTGTTTGCTTTGGTGTGTATGTTTTGATTTATCTTGATGATTTTTTTAGGGAAATTAGGTATTCAAAACATAAAATTTCCTTAAACATTGTCATGTTTCGCTTGGCACATTTCAACATATTTTGCTTGAGAAACAGAACTGCATATTTCGCTTGAAATCTACACATTTTGTTTGGATTAAGGAAATTACTCATTTCGCTTGGTTTAAGAAACATGTTTCGCTTGAGAAAAAATTGCACATTTTGCTTGACAGGAAATTGCACATTTCGCTTGAACTCTTCCAACATGTTTCGCTTGAAGAAATTTTGCATATTTCGCTCGGAATGTGACTTGACCTGCATATTTCGCTTAATAAAACATATTTCGCTCCAAAATACATATTTCACTCCATTCAAGAACACATTTTGCTCCTTTCAAACATGTTTCGCTATCTTCAAAACACATTTCGCTTCCTTCAAACATGTTTCGTTGTCTTTAAAAATTCTTAAAAAACCTAAAAAATTTTGATCCAAAAACGTGTTTTGATAACCAAATAAGTTGCTAGTACATATAAGACTAACAAAAGTACAAGTTGATCGTCGTAAAACACACATTTTAGATCAAAAAGTAAGCGAAAAAGGGTGCATTCGGTTTGAGTTTATTATCAAAAAAAATACCACGAACACCTCTGATTCAGCAAACAACGATCACGATATGCTCCTAGGCTCTGATGCCAATTGTTAACAATAAGATTTCACTAACAAAAGACGATCCGGAGGTCGGGGATGATAGAAATGAAAGTAAGCCATTTTATTAGAGAGAGAAAGGAAAGAGTGTGTGTGTTTTCTAGAGAGAGAAACAACATACACTTATGAGATAAATGTTTAACCACACCCCTCCCCATGGAGTATGGGAGGGGGTCCTTTATGTCCCTAGTGACACCTAACTATTGTAACTTGTCATTATTAGTCCCTATGTGTCACACTATAACTAAACTATTGTAATTCCAGATATGTCACCATATTTTAAGGCTAACAAAATCGCACAACAATCTCTTTGTGTAGATTTTGACCTTTTGCCTTGGTTACGGGCATTTGGTTGAGATTTGCATTTGAGTTATTTTAAGTGTATACTATCAACGAATCACTATGACTAGTGAAATTGACCACTTTTCTCCTTATTTCCCTCCCATTGTTTCTTTGAATATTAAACACTCTAATAGTATACTTGACTAGTCCAAGTTGTATATAAGGCAAGCAAATAGTGAGAAGTAACACACACCTTCATTTTTCTTAAGAAAACTTCACTCATTCTCTTTGTCTCTCCCTCCTAGCCACGACCAAACTCACACATCCCTAAATAATCCATAGTTTTTATTTTACCAAGTATACAAGTGATCTAACATCATATCTAAGGTATTACAAGAAGGTTTGAAGGCTTGCTTTAGTGGTTAAAAGGCTTAATCAAGGAAGGTTTAAGATTAGGGTTTTCATTGGATTTAGGGTTTTAATAGCCTTGGAAGCTTGGGTTTATTATCTAAACTAGGGTTTAGATCTTGTATTTCTTCATCATACTTTATATTAAGGTTATCTAAAAACCCTACATTTACTTCATTCATAATTTTATGTGTATATAATGTTTATATAATGAATCACCGTCTAGGAAAAGTATTAACTTGTAAAATAGATTTTTACACTTGATTATGGTTTGGTATACTTCTACATATGTTATATGGATGTTAATATCATGTTTAAATGAAAGTATAAGTATTGTACAAGTGTTGGATTATGTATAAAGAGTATATATAAACTAGTTACCTAAAAAGTGTACTTATTAAAGATTATGAACAAATAAGTATGTAGACTTGTTGATCTTGTGATTCTTGGACATATTGTTGGACTTATACATTAGTGGACTATAAATATACATAAGGTTGTATATTGATCACATTATAGGACTTATAGTAATTCACACATGCCAAAAAGTTATAAAAATAAGTTTTAAACACATTACAATCAAAAGGTCTAAAATTTCTGTTTTAATTCGCAATATAAAGCATTTATTTTATGCTTTTATAAAATACTACATCTCATGAGGATTCTAAATATGTAAGGAACTTGAAAAACTGAGTTATAATGAAGGAGATACGCCTTTTGCAAGTTATACGATAATAAATGTTTTTATAAAAGAAATTTTATAAAAACTTATTACTATTTACATTTGATATAAATGATTAAGTATTTTTCACATAAAGTACATATTTTTAGGATTCCAAAACCTTAAGAATCGTAATTTTACGATCAATAACGAAGGAGTTATGGATTTTTCACGCTTACGAATAATTAAAGTTTATAAAAATAATTCCTTAAACTATGAACAGTAAAAATCACTATTCATCTTATATACATTTTGTAAAATAAATTAGTTAGATAAAACTTTTAATTACGAAGACGTGCTCGAAAGAATCACTAAAATCGGAGTTAAAACGAATAAGATATGACTTTTACGAGGTTTACAATAACTAAATTTATAAAAATAAATTTATAAAAGTCCATGAACAGTAAAAAGTACTGTTCACCAAAGGGTTGAAAATATGAAAATGTAATATTTTGATATATCGTCTTAATACAAAAGCGTGGACGTAAAAAACGTATAAACGTACTTAAAACGGGAAAGTTACGCCATTTTTACTAAAGCGTTATTTATAAACGTTTTTAACTTATAAATATGATTTCACTAATACAATTAGATGGTGATGTAGCTATATAGAATTATATACAGTATTAGATATTCAAAGTACTTAGTACTCATACGACCTATAATTAATTAGGTTGCATTCGGGTGTATTCGTGACGCATTTTCTGTTAGTGATTTACATTATCGATTCACTCACTCAAGGTGAGTTTATAGCCCCACGTTTTACTTGTTTTATATATACTTTACAACTTTTGAGGTGAGAACATGCTTGTTACCAATTTCATTTACATGATTGGGTTGAATTTATTACATGTGCATTTACAATTCGTTTTACAAACTAGTCTACATACTCAATTACTTATTTTGGGATGAAATACATTGCTTGTTTCACTTTAAGTTTGAAAACAAGGACATTACTTTACTTTTACCCAAATGATTACGGATTAGCTTAAGCGGATTGAACTGTTAACTACGAGTTGGTAGGCGTGAATGTTATAAAATAAATCTATTGGGGGTGTTACAATCCCCGTTCGGGTGATTAGCTATCACTGGGCAAACGAACATTATACCATGTCGGAGTACGGAACTACACATACATGAGCTTGAACATTTACGGTGCCTTGAATAAAGTGGCATACAAGTCTGAGCCGCAATTTCATGAACTTAAAGTAATCGTAATCATTGTTTTATACACACATGAATACTTACGTTGCCTTTAATAAAGTGGCAATACATACTTGAACAATGGTGGTCCAACTATACTTAACTTTTTGTGACTATTTGAGGATTGGAATGGTCATGCATACTTTACAACTCTTTGATTTCCAACATTTATACATACCTTTTGGTGAACATACAAGGATTGGAACGGTCATACATACTTTACAAAACTTTGGTTCAACGTTTATACTTACAAAAACCTATGAACTCGCCAACTTTATGTTGACACTTTTAAGCATGTTTTTCTCAGGTGAATTAGATGCTTGGCTTACTTGATGTGCATTGGAGTCTAAACTTTACGAGACTACATTCATGGATTTCTACAAACAAATCTCGTTGTATCATTTCAGTCTTACATTATTGATGCAAACTTTGGGACCAACGTTATAACAAATTTAGATTTTGGTTAAATCAACGAGATTACTTTTCAAACGACTCATTTAGAGTTCGTTCTCTCATATCTTGTGTTGTTGTATTATGAAGTAACACTCCTGGAAACATATTCTGTTGCGACCCATTTTTGGGGATGTTACATGAGCTTTTCCGAAAGCTCTTCTGCTTTAAAAACAGTAGCCATCTTAATTGCCATGCTTACCTGATTTAATCAAATAAAGCAACTAAGAAGCAATGGTAGATAGCAAGTACAACCCATGAACACGTATATACATTCTTATTATTAATAAACATATGTATTATTAATAAATACCCCTAACAGGTCAGATAGGAAAAACTTGATAGAGATTAATAATACATATGTTAAATAGCCTTTACCACATGTTCTTATTATTAATAATAATAAAATCTCTATGATTACCTATACTTTTAGTACATGACAAATTGACAATTACACATTAAGGATGAAAACATACAATAGAATCACACCCATCATCTTGCCTGCACATGATCCATGGAACATCAGTGTTTAGTCCCACAAACACATTATCCCCACATTTTGACCTGGATCTTCAAGCTATACTCCAATTTGTCAGTATTAAACCTGCTATAATCAAGTCATCAAGATTTTACTTATGCCAGTTTCTACCTGTTTTTGACCCATTTACCTAAATTATACCAACATATATTGATACATGGATGCTTAGTGTTTATGGAAAAAAATTACCACCAAATTTAATTGATTCTCATTTAAGAAACTATTTAATGGACTCTCATGAACCTTGATGTATCCAAGTAGCCCGCACTGAACCTCTTCTCTCTCGATAACTAAAAGCAGTATTGACACCAACAACCATTAAACACTTTTTCCTTTCAACTGAACTCCTTGTGTTTTCCTCGGATATCAAAGATCCATTCACAATAGACTCCAACATCGATGAATCTACAGCTGATTTCATTTCTAAGTTTAATATTGTTTTATTTAATGTCCTATGTAAGTTTACAAAAATCTATTGTCGTAAGTCACACACTGTCTTAAAAGGCCCTACTATCATAATATCTAATCCTATTAAAGTATGCATGATATACACTTACAGACATATCAAGTATGATTCGCTTTTTTCCATAAATCAAGTATGCATGACATCAAGCGATTGGATACCTATATGCCTAATAAATTTACATCCGCTTTAGTCTAGCATATAGTTCATTTACAGGATACCAAATATGCAGGACAGGCAAGCCAAATTCATTTTATTTCATCTTAAATGCATCTAATTGCATTACCTGGATTTGATTCACTATTGATTGGAGTCGCCCGAGCCCTTTTTTCATCATCAGCCATCTCAGCGGGAAACTTTTCAATTTCTTGAGCCATAGTGAGTAAATCCTTTTCTAGTCACTTGACCAAGCTCATAGTTCTCTGCATGCCCCTTATTCTCATGTTTAGTTGCGGCCCTGAATAAGAGCACGTTATGTGAAAACGTAATTTTTATTGAAGAAATCAGCTTATCTAGTATAGTTTAAGGACAATCGGGTTGGGTTGGTAGTTATTCTATCTTTTTTAAAGTAAACTTCATATTATAAAAATAGGAAAAATGGGGTTGGGTTGGTCAGTATCCCAGATCCTCTTAAAGCTAAAGATTTGAGTATTGACCATTTCCTCTTTTACAAAATAAACAAATTTTCTAAACACGTCAAAACGCACAGACCCACTAACCCTCTTTTGTGTCTTGATTAAAATACTCCTCTATCATGTAATCATTTTCAAAACGCACATTAAGAAATCACAAACAACTTTAAACATACTAATCAATGTATTCATAATACAAAAGGCACCAATTTTAATTAGCACCTTTAGCAGTTTCGCTCCTTTGGATCAGAAGTATCTGATTTTTTTCCATGATGTCATATAGATATTACGTACACGTAACAAAAAAGGCATACCATTTAAGGAGCATGCCTTTATGTTTTCGCACTAATTAGGTGTTACTAAATAAGCATATTCTTACTTATCATGAATAGACACAATAGCGTCTAAGTTAGGATCGACTGACCATCATATGGTGAAGAACTGAGATGATGGTGAGGCGTGCGAAATTTTTAAGCCGATCCTACAGGTCCATCATAATCACCAAAGAGCCCTTGATTTCACAACCAAAATCTAATCAATATATTGCAAAATGATTTCCAGTTTCAAGTTTTATTAAACAAACAAATTTACATAAATTAAATAGCATCTAGATCTTGCACATAGAAAAATAAGTCATTTTCAGTAAGTGATTACATAATAAGCAGATAAGAACCAAATAAGCTTAATCACACACCCCTAAATAGCTATATATACGATATTCATCCTGAAACTGATGATACCTAAGATCACAATATCCATAAATCGCAGTATCCCTTAGGTTCTTCCCATTTGATTGTGTGATTTCCATCAAACGCGTATGTGACCTATAAAATATCCATTTCATTTGCTACGCTTAGCTTAATCACACACCCCTAAATAGCTATAGATATGATATTCATCCTGAACCTGATAATAGCTAAGATCCCAATATCCATAAATCGCAGTATCCATTAGGTTCTTCCCATTTGATTGTGCGATTTCCATCAAATGCACATGTGGCCTACAAAATATCCTTATCATTTGCTACGCTTAGACCATTTTGACCCACAATTTGTCTACCTTGATTCTATTTGAAAAGAATGCCAAACCTGAGCAGCTAAAGTATTATACGTTGTGTCGGTAATTTTTGTTCTGTGTAGTCTATAGAATAGGAAGACGATGATCTTTAATAGTACTTTCTATTAGTACCTTGAAGAGGCCTAAACACATATATGGCCAACCACCAAATGCATGTCCGTCTATCGTTGCTACTATAGGCTTTCTTGCAGCTTAGGCACAAATTCTAGACATAATTGTTTCAAAAGTAGCAACTTTAAAATCATATAAATTAATCATGACAGAATATTCAACTATTCAGTTAGATTAAAGGAAATATTGTATAGTAACATACCTTCTAAAAGATCGGCGAACACCTCTATTGATACGAAATCAACGTCCTTCAATTCTGGCATTCATACCATACATATAAACAACCATATTTGATTCCTCTAAATCATTATTAACATGCTCGTATAAAAATGCTCACATTTATTTCATAAATCAAAAAACAAAAACCCCATAACTATACATAAACTATGCATAACATTACAAAGATGCCAAACAGGGTCTTACTACCCACTTGCATGAACGACAACTGAAACCTCCACATCCATCCTATCCTCGACACTCGCACATCCCTAAAATCTTTACGGGCTGCACAAAGAACACAACCATTAAATTTGAATAAGTAGTAAGCTTTTAAAGCCACAACAAAACTAAGCCAGGCTACTTGCGAGAACCCACAAGACCGCCACCGCGACGAATCCCTATCCCGGTCGCACCACCAATGTGTAACCCTGTCATTAGAATAATTTATCAAACACCTCATATGCAAAATGAACAAATTAACAAATTAAAAATAAAAGTTTACCTTTTTATCATCAACAAACTCTTAATCTTGAATTAAGTTATACCAATAAAAAAACCAACCTAAAAAACAAAACTAAACAATCATTAACACATTTATAATCAAGAATATCAAAATCAAAAACTTTTTCACATCCATTATCAAAATTAATCATATTTCCAAATTAAAAGCTAAGAACAAAAATGAATTACCTCAATAAAGCTGATAAATTTAAAGTCCGTGCCTTGAACCAATCAACCTAAAACACGAACATAATCAAGATTTAAGAAAAACACGATGGGTTTAACCCTACAAAATTAAACATTCATTTAAAATTTAAAAGAAATACAACGTGAATAAAAAAAGCATACCTTGTGATCGGAGAAAGTCGTCGGTGGGTGTTTGCAGCCGTATCTGAATATGTGTGTTGTGTGTTTTGGAGTTGTGGTGTCTAGGGAAAAAGAAGATGAAAGGTTTATTAATTTGGAGAGGAAGATGTATCATGGGTGAGTATATATTGTTTGAGCATTGATAAATTCTCCTACAAAATTAACTACTTATCCTCATACATACACAATCATATAATATATATTTTTTTCATTTATTCTCTCTCTAAATTCAAACCGTCAATTCTGTCATGTGTCCAGATCCTGTGTGTAGAAGGATTTGTAGGACATTTTTTAGGATGAATTAGCATTTTTATATTGTTTTTGAAAGACATGTGTGCAACATCATTCTTTATCATATTAAAAGGTTATTTTAATCATTAAGTTACTGTTCATTGTTGTAAATGTAAAGAATAAGAACATAAGAATAAGAGAGGAAATGAGAATTCTTATTGACTGATGATCTCAAACTGATTACAAGTAGGATGTATTTATAAGGCTAATAGTCTAACCCTAGCTTGTACATAAAGATTAGGATGAATAGACATAAGCCCATAAGCCCAATATTTTACAATACTCCTCCTTGGATATTCATCATTTATTATATGCTATATCCTGCCTCATTAAAAACCTTATCAAGAAAAACCCAATGGGATAAAAACTTGATGAAGGAAAAGAGTGCAGTGCGCATAATGCTTCTCCTCAATTTAATGTATATATCAAGCATCGCAAGCTAATATTTTAAATGAATTTCTCGAATACTTTTGTTGACAACAACTTTGTAATGAAGTTCACCAAATTGTTGATGTTAAGAATAAGTCTTGCAAAAAATGACAAAATATATGTGTAGCT
>BQNB010145277.1:0-16739 GCA_026074375.1 Tanacetum coccineum
ACATGTAGTTTTAATGCCTAAGATTAGTGTCAATTTTGATTTAACCTGTCTCAACTTATTAACTTTTAGATGATAAGGGGAAAGGAAAAGTGGATGATAAGGGGAATGGAAAAATAGATGATAAGGGTAAGGGAAAAACGGATGATAAGGGGAAGGGAAAAATGGATGATTTAGTTGAAGCTGTTGAGAAGGGAAAGTCAAAGCTGATGGTATCTGAGAAGGGGACTAAGAAGGAAAGTGTTGATCTGGTTGATGCTCTTGATCTTCAAAACAGAATCAAAAAACTTTATGAGGATTTTATTACGTTTGTAAAGGCAAAAAAGACAAAAGAGGCTAAGGAGGCAGAAGTTGTTGAAGCTGAAGTATCCAGTGATGAAGAAGATTCTAGTGATGAAGTTATTTTGTGATGAAGATTTGGTCTTGTTTAATCATGTTAAATATCTACTCAGTGATGCTGAGATTAGGATGTTTAAGGAGAGACCCACTACTTCCACTTCCACAAGATCAAGAGCTCCTACTGCTTCCACAAGATTCAGAGCTCTCATTGCATCCACTTCTAATGCACAACCTGCTACTCCAAGAGGGTACATGAAAATAGCTATGATAGGATGTGTGCTTGGTTTAAGAGCTCCTAATGATCTTAATGCTCCACCACCTTCAACCACACGAAAGAGGAAGCCATGACCCGATATGTTGTATGTTGATGTTTAGAAACTTTTTACTTGCTTTAGTATTTGTATTTTGATGTATAACTATCACATTTTAGTTGTTGACTCTGTATTTTGAATGCTTATAAGATATATATGCTTTTGACTGCATTTCCATTTAAACTGCTTATAAAAAATATATGTATTTCGCATAGTGCAAACTCCAAACTGCAAATTCAAATGGTCATGTCATTCAAATGCAAATGTCATTTACCATTTGTAGTCTGACTATCTAAAGTCAAACTTTAATTGCAAATGCTATGCAGTTTGACTGCATTTGCATAATACAGTTTGACTGCATAAATGGGTGTTTGGATATGTATTTTGCAGAGTGCAAACTCCAAACTGCAAATCTAAATGGTCATGCCATTCAAATGCAAATGCCATTTACCATTTGCAGTTTGACTATCTAAAGTCAAACTTCAATTGAAAATGCTATGCAGTTTGACTAGAATTTGCATAATGCAGTTTGACTGAATAAGTGGGTGTTTGGATAAGTATTTTGCAGAGTGCAAACTCCAAACTGCAAATCCAAATGGTCATGCCATTCAAATGCAAATGCCATTTACCATTTGCAATTTGACTATCTAAAGTCAAACTTCAATTGCAAATGCTATGCAGTTTGACTGCGTAACTGAGTGTTTGAATATGCCATTTAAATGCCCTGCAGCTTGACTGCAATTTGCATAATGCACTTATGCATTTCCTAAACATCATCATCTAATATAACATGAACAAAATTATAAAAAAAGCCTTTCAAGGCATATATACAATACCAAGTCACATAGTTTAATGCATAGAATCCAAAGTTGAATGCATACAATTAATTATATTAAAGAGTTATTACAGACCAACCAAAAGACATATCTTGAGCAAGAAACTTAAGAGTTTCTCTTTCTGCCAGAACCAGAACATCCATCTTTTACCATAACTACCTCTTCCTGTATGGGTCCTAATGATCTAAGACCATATCGTGGTTCACCTCTTCTACTCGTATCCCTAGAACTTGAAGCAATTTCTTGAATTAGGTAGACAATATCATGTGGCAATGGGTCTTCTTCCTCAGTCTGCATAGGGACATCAATTGGCAAGGGGTCTTCTTCATGACTCTGTTTAGGGGATTGCCATTGAAGATCACGACTAGACAGAAAGTTTATCAAATCTTTACTAGAATCTTCTAACATATAATCATGTGAGTCCTTAGATGTGTCATCATCTGAAGATTTGTCATCCTCTAATTTAACTACCACTTCTGCAAAGATGTATAACTACCATTAAAAAGCATACTCAAACACATCATACTAAAATATATTAAAAACCTTAACTGACTAACCTTTTTGCTTAAGGTTTTTATCTCTTAAGTGGGAAAAAATTGCTTCTAAATTCTTTATCCTTTGTTCAAGATCATCCACCTTCTTAATTCTTGTTAACTATTGCTTTTCATCTACAATGATAATGAAAAATCAAACATAATAGAGAGTCAATTGGGCCAATATTATAGCAGAACAATGTTGTAAACTAACCTTTCATAATTGCCTTTCCCTTAACATCTATAAATATGGCAAAAAGTCAATACATAAGAGATCATTACCATGCTAGTAACTAAACATGCATTTCTTTACACTCACCATTCAACTACAACAAACAAGGCATATAACCAGAGACCATTACCACACTAGTAACTAAATAAAGGCAGGCATATAACTAGAGACCATTACTAACTAAACAAAGGCATATAACCAATCTTCATTATAAAAAATGCCATTGATTGAAAACAAACTTATTATTGAACCAAATAACAAAGAATAAAAAGACCTATCAGTATTATTATACACAAAATACTTAAACAAACTAAACATCATTTAAACAAAGCATAGTAGTAACTAAACACTTATTAAACAATCAACAAACCATTTACCTCTAACCATCTTGTTTAATCATTGGCAGTTAGGGTTATATCTCATACGGGTGGCAGTTTTTGGTGGAAACAACTTTTGGTTTTCTGTGCTTTATATCACACACAACCGTTAGAAAGAAAGAAAGAAAAATTTGAGTTTAAAAGGTTGCGAACATGGTCCTTAGGGTATTAAGTATGTGAAGTGCCGATTATACCCCTAACGAGAAGAAAACATAACGAAATTCTGGATGGAGTTAGGGTCAAAGGACTGGTCAACCCATTTGGGTCAACTACAAGGATGTCTGGTGTAATTAACGTCGAAATAGGATGAAACATGCAATTTGAGTATAACCACAGGGACGATCTTTGTAATTACCTCTTATTTTTAAGGTCATCTAATTCAAACAAGAGTAGTGATGCCACGTTACTCTACTAAATTTTTGCTTTGTAGCTTAATAATAGCTTTAATTAAAGAAAACACTTAGAATGTGTGGAAAACTAGAAAGGGGGTTGAATAGTTTACCGCTTTTTAAATTTTATGTTTAGTTTGATTATAAAACTTAGATTCGACTTTATGTGAATTCACAATGTGTACAATATGAACAATTTAACTAATAAGTAATGACAAGATATAAAATAAGTATGAAAGATAAGAGATAAGAGATGGAAAGATCAAACCACAACACGAAGATTTATAGTGGTTCGGTAACGAAGCACCTCTTCGCCCTACTCCACTCCTCGAGCACCAAACTCGAGAGTTTTCTTCACTATGTCAACCAGCTCCCTTTAGGCGGAGAAAACCGTACACAACTTCGCTTACACCAATTTCCGACACGAAGCCAAATGTCGAGTTCTAATCCTAGCCAAAACCAATCTATCACGACTAACCACACTACTTCTTAACGATTCACAACTTCACTTCACTACACACCTTTTCTTCACTTCACTTCACAACTTCAACACACAACTCCGTCACAACCTTTCTATACTTCTCTTCACAACTTCACATCAACTATACACTATCTTGATCACACTAATCTAACACTACTTCTAAGATCACCTCGATTTAACTATACTTACAATGATCACCAAAATCTACTTAATATACACAACTACAATACACACCTTCACAATATACACAAATAATTTACAAGATATAATACACTTGCAACAAGGTTGCAAGGACACACACTAAGCTATAATACTTCTTCACTTGATGGTAGGAAGTATTCTTCTCTTGCACTTGAGGATCAAAGCTTGGATCACTTGGGAATAAAGCTTTATGATTAAATGATCAAAAGAATGAAAGGAGAGTATAAACTGATTTAGAACAGAAAGAAAGTGTGTGCAAAAGGTAAGAAAATCAGTGGGGAATAGTCCAGTATTTATAGGCCAGCTAAGCTGGATTTTTGTCTGGGCGGTCCCCTTAATTAGGGTGCCGGTCCTCTTAAAATTAAAGGGGTCGCCCCTTATAATTAAGGGGGGCGCCCAGCTAGACGCTCCCTTTTTTTTGTCTTTTCTGGGGGAGGTGTTTTCTGGAACATTTCTAGCCATTTTTGGGTAGAAAAATTGAATTCAAAATGTTTATTTGAATAAAACATTTCTTTTAAATCTAAAAATGTTTTTTTAAAAGATATAAAAATATTTGTGACATTTTTATAAAAAGTGTGAGGTTAAATAAAAAGTTATTTGATAATGAAATGCATTAAACATTTGTTTATTCATACCTTTAAGTGATTAAATTTTCGAAATGAAAATTTATTACTAATTACTATTTTATATTTAATTTTTCGTTAATCGTTTTTATATTTTATGATTATCAAAACGTAGAGAGATCGAAAAATATTAATATTGTTTTTAGGCATTATTTCTATCAACAGTCTAGAAACTCGTCGATACGCCGTATCGAGCAATGTGGGATACGACGTATTGGAGATTTCTTGGAGTAAGGACCACGTTTGATATCTTCCGGAATATTTTATTACTATATTGTGAATACAGCGTATTGATGTCTCCTGGATACGGCGTATAGCTCTTCAGTTCTTCGTGGTTTCTTGTGAAGTGTAGGCACGGATACGTCGTATGAAATCAGAGCATGGAAACTTTTGCTACAAAAACAAGTTAGAAGAACCACACTAATTTTTCTAACATATAAAGCAAAGCAAGGAAAAATAATATGCAAGATAACAACCTAAAATAAAATTACACTCTAAAGCATAATACCAAAGATCAATCATTAAACGTAGATATTGTGTATAAAACACACTCATGCATACATCAAATTTAAATAATATGCTAGAAGCATATTAAGACGATCATACATAAGATTAAAACTACAAAGGTCCTAATATTCCTAAATTGCCATAGGAAACCATTGGACTTGCTTGCAAAAGGAGAGGGTTGGCCATTTATTTGAAAGCGAGAAAAAATGAAAAGCATTAATATGCAAGATTGGTTTTGTGGAGATTTTGGAGCAATGTGGTTATTTTGAGGTAAATCTTGGTGACGAGGTGTGGTTGTGGTCGAGTTGGAAGAAATTCAATCCAATTGATATCTTCACTCAGTTAACATTGTTTTTGGGTAACAGATGCAACAAGGACAATGTCCAACATTAGTTCAACATTGATCAAGTTGATGGTATGAGAGTTAAGTTTGGAGAGTAAGGAGATGAGAATGTGTTACATTGTGAGAGGTGCATAACAAGATATTTTTAATACGTCTGAATTGGTTAAGTGTCATTCAATGAACATTTCTCAACTTGGAGTTGAGGAAGTGGAGGTTGTGTATGTTTCACCGTTGAGGCGATGGGTAAGGGTTTTGAGTCATGAAGTACACTAAGCGACACCGTGGATTGATGTAGTAAGTTGAGGAAGAGGGGGGTTGTGTTTTTGAGATTGATTGATGCTTAGAGGTGGAATGGAAGCTGTCCAACATCATGTCACAAGAAACCACTAAGTGGAATGAGTGAGATTGTAGTGAAACATGGTTTGAATGAGTAGTAGGTCGTTGAGTAGGAGAGTTGTGGTTTGAGCAATGGTGTTGGTAAGTTAACATCAACCTCATTGGAAGAGTTACAATGGTTCAAATTTTCTCCCATTATGGGTCTTAACGGACATTTGGCAACCCTTTGAAATGTTTGGGTACAGGTTTTGAGGGGAAGACATTGGGAGAGGGACCAAGTTTTAATGTGGTGAATGAGTGTAAGGAATTGAGGGTTTATTTATACTAGGAAGATGATGTGATTATGGATGGATGGACATTGTTAGAATACAAATCCAAGGAATGTTGGTGAGAATTGGGAAAGTACAACTGGGTCTAGGAGAAAGAGGGCCAAAAAGCAGAAAGAAACAGTAAAATTCGTGCTTCAGGGTGCGCGGAGTCCCCTTAATTGTATGGATGACACCCTTTAATTTTAAAAGGGGACCCGCCCGTTGATTTTAAAAGGGGCCGCCACCTGGAAGGTCCAGAAAGTCCAGGTTTTTGTTTTGTTTTAGGAAATGGTAAAAAGGTAAACTGTTTTATGGCCATTTTGCATCAAGTCCTAGTTTTTATGGCAACTAAGGACTACAATCATTTTAGCATAAGCAAGAAAAATAGGCAAGCAAAGTCCTAATTTTGTTTTAAACATGATCAAGTCTAAGGGCATTTAGCAAGTAATAACATGTAGACAAGCATGCAAGAAGGTAAAATAAAGCCTTCAAGAGAAACCATTTAATACAAAAAGTGTTTAATACTCCTAATCGTTGTAAATACTCTTAAGATTTCTTAAACAAATACATATGTTGTAAACACAATATAAGAATGGTACCTTGTGTTTGCATTTAAAACCCTAGTGTGAGCCAATATATGTAACCAAATGTAGAGTAAAGATCATTTTGAGCTCTAAAAAAGAAAACTTACGACATAATCCTAAAGTGCAGCCTTGATTAATTTACTCAATCAAGATTATCACTTCATATAATTTGATTATATATTTTGTCCACAAATGTGAGATCATTATATCACTGAATTGAAAAATATTTATTAGCATATATCAACAATGTATGGAAATAAAATTTTCATGTACTCCTAGTCGTGAGAAGGATTTTGATAAAATGTATTGGGACTTACATATACATATATTAAGTATAAAATCTTAACCCTTGGCTCAACCGAGGTTACGTAATCTTGTATATAAATTATTCTTTTGAAAAGTTCCCAATCTCTGATTTTGTGCAAAATAGAATCCTAGACTCAGATTTAAGAAAAAAATAATAAATAAAAACTTTTTACCTACTTTCAGATGGCCGGTCCCCTTAAATACGTGGCCGGCCCCTTTAATTTTAAGGGGAGCGCCCGTTAAGAATTAAGGGGGCCGCCCATCTGACGAATAACTTTTCCTAATTTTTCGATTTTGGCATTTTAATTTTGATTGTAGTTCATTGTTCTTGTTTACTTTTAAGTACCTTATCAATTCCATATTAATGAGGCTACTTAATAAGTGTTTAATCAATTTGTTCCATCATTCCTAGACCTAGACGTAAGTAATTGAAAGGCTCACGTTTAAGGGGTTTAGTTAAAATATCGGCAATGTTATCTTCCAATGAAACCTTTTCTATGGAAATATTTCCTTTTTGAACATTCTCACGAAGGAAATAGTGATGAATCTCAATGTGTTTTGTACGAGAGTGTTGTACGGGATTCTTACTTAAGTCTATAGCCCCTTTGTTATCACACATTATAGGGATGTCATCTAATCTAATGCCATAACCTATGAGAGCTTGTTTCATCCATAGTGCTTGTTGACATGCCTTTTCGGCGCTTACATATTCGACTTCGGTAGTGGAAATAGCAAGAGCGGTTTGCTTCTTCGAAAACCAAGATGTTAAACAACATCCCATAAATGTGCAAATACCACTAGTGCTTTTTCGGTCCACATAATCTCCCGCATGATCAGAGTCCGCATATACTATTGTTTCTATGCCGGACCCCTTAGGATACCATAATCCTAAGTGCGTAGTGCCTTTAACGTATCGGAAGATACGTTTAACCGCTTCAAAGGCAAACACTAAACATGATATCAATGTGACACCCCGAGAATTTCCGTCCAATAACTTAGCCGTTTCCGTTTAGTAATTTAAATTTTTAAAAGTTTCATTTAACTTTTCCGTTTAACCAGGAAGTTGTTCTGTTATTATCTAAGAATTGTTACCGGGAGCGAACCGGGACGCCAAATCTTGTAGTATTTTGGCAATAGCCATGTTTTTATATTTTAGGGCAATATTTAAAATTTTATAATTTTCGGTGATACCGTTATTCGTTTCGTTACTTGTGTGGATCGTGATTTATTTAAACTAAGAGCATATGCATGGAAGGCTTAGAAATTAAATCATCCAAGAGAACTAGCATAAAAAAATAATAAAAACCATTTTGGTCCCCCTCCCCCTCCTCATGCATGCATGCGTCCAAACCACACTCTAAGTAACAAAGATGCCATTTGAAATTCAAATACAATAAGACAAGGTTTACAACTATCATTTTGTCCTAGTTTCATTGTGATTAGGAGATCATTTTGGTCCCCTCTCCTTCCTTGTCTTATTACACGCACACACACACTGCACACTTTTAGTGTGTGAAGTAAACTTGGCATTTCATATACACATTACTTCCATTTTCTCATTCATAAAACACGCACACTTAGCATATGAGTTTTCTTTTCTCTCTTGTTCCCTTAGTCCACGAAAAACACACACACACACATAAATCCATAAACTTTTCATTTTTAATCAAAAACTCTTGAAGATTTGTTGAAGGTTTGATCATTTGTATCATTCGGGTATATGTTAAACAACATTTGGGTTGTATTAGTCTTGTTCATCTTCCTAAAAGCTTCAAACTTTATAAGTCTTCAAATCTTTTAATAACTTGTACTTTCATAATCATCTTGATGCATACATACTAGTTGTACAACTTATTTTGTAAAAACAAAGATTTTAAAACTACATAAACCTTAAAAAGTTATGCCTATGGTCGAAAATAATAACAAGAAATATAAGGAAAATATAGTTTTGTGATCGTGATTATTTTTGTATAATAAAAATGCTAGCTTATAGCTTTTTATGTTCGGCTTATGTTAATAAGCTTTTGGAAAGCTTATTTTGAGCTTATTGGGCTTATTATTGGTTCGGCCCAATAAGAAAAACGAAGGGAATGTTTTGTTCGAGCTTATTTAATTTGACTTATATTTTATTCAGCTTGTTTCTTGCTTATTTTTGAAAGGACAAGACGTTAAGCTTATATGGCTTAACAAATAAGCCAGAGAATGCTTATGGGGCTTTTAAGCCACGTCCCACATCAAAAAGCCCATGAACCGCGAGCTTAACTCATAAGCTTAAGGTTCGGCTTATGTTGTTTTGTACCTCTTTTTATTCTAAAGTTACACACTCAAAACCCTAATTTCGGGTTTGTATATATAGGAAAATCGCTGCGACGGCGTCGCGTTTTAATCGTGACGCCGTCATGAAAGAGAATATTCTAGATAATGGGCTGGGTCGTGTACTCTGACGCCGTCGTGAGATCCAGTGATGCCGTCTTGGTCTTCGTTGTGACGGCGTCACGTTATATTGGTGACGCCGTCTCCAGCCACTGTAGAGAAATTCTTGAGCAATGTTGGTGTAGGTCCGTAGTCTTGTCCGTTTCTTCTCCAAATGAGCCCAAGTCACGTGTAATTCTTCCAAATGTCTTCCAAATGCGAAATACCTGAAAAGGAACGATTAAGTACCTATTTTGGGCATAAATGCATGATTTAGGGGGTTAAACGACCCCGAAAAAGTGTATAAAATGACACCTCATCAAAACCACTACACTGAGATTTGCTTATCCTCAAGCAAATGGGCTTTTCCTACCTAGACAATAACAATATGAGGGGTAATTTTACCTACTCTTTAAAGTATTTCTACAACACAACCTTTTAGACCTCGTAATTAACAGCACGGAAAGTATATACTAGCATCTCACATAAGTGTTTGGGATTCTCTCTTTCACTCGGTTGTATAATAAATTATAACATATGGGGGAAACAGAAAATCAATACTCATTACCTGTCATAGCATATAAATTACCATAGGCTTGGTAAAGGATCAAACCTCCACCGCCAGGTGTAAGTATTATTCATTACTATCTAAGAGATCTTTTAAAGGGTTGTGAGGTGTAGGTGTCGGATAACATATAAAGGAAACAAAAACGGATGGGATACATTTGGGTGGCTTTGGGTAAATTTGGAGTGGAAGGGTTAGCTAATTATTTACACGAATACACTTTGGTTTGGTTGCTAAGCCAAGACTCAGACGAAGATATACAAACTCTACATAACTCTACATCAATCTCCTTCTTTTTTTCTCATTTTTTTATAAACATAATACATTACATTTGGGGTTTATAATACGTACCCTACATTTTGTACTCAAATAATTAATTTGGGTTATCACAATAATGTACTAAAAGTGAGTACATACAAGGTTGCTAGGCTTATTGGTGTAAACGATGGTTTAAGGGTGGACAATGCTCTTCATTAATAATCTGGAATCCACCAGAAAATTACGAGAACCGTGAAAAAGGATAGGCTCGGAGGGTTGTACTAGGGGTATCCTGCACTAAAAATGAGTGCATGGACGGTGTGGGGATGTTATATGATGGGTGTATCATCATAACAGAAATTACAGGTTTAAAACATGGGTTAATTCCAATGCCTCTTATCAAGCAAATCCTAATACTTACTATGCGGTCTTGGGATGCATCACAATAACAAGTTCTAGAATTTAATATGCTACCGGTACACTCTTATAATCCTAAAGTAACCGATACCAATGTTCCAGAAAAGGCGACAAAACCACGCATACACATCCGTAACGACAGAGTAGACACACATGATTGCTCACTCCTTAACTCGAACAAGCTAAAGGTATAATATCTAAGGGCGAACCTCACATTGTGGGGGTGGAATTTGAGGGTTTTTGTGCTAGTAATATAAATTCCTATCCATGAGACGCTATTAATACTTGGTTTTCGTCGGTATGTGTCATAAAAAAATTTAAATTTGGGTATAAAATATAATATCTTATGCTATGTTTCGATATATTACCTATCATTTTAAGGACAAAGCAAATGACAAATGAAAGAATAGTTTCTAAGGTTTATTCCCCCCCCCCCCCCCCCACACTTAAGTTGAAAATTGTCCCCAATGTTCTCTAGAAGTACCCGTAAGAACGAATAAAGGGAAAAGAAAACAAGGAAAAGAAACTAGTACTCCCCTGGTTTGCTCAATAATGGAGAAGAAACATGTGATAACTGGTTAAATCGTCCTCCAAGAATCATCCAATGAAACTTCCTAAGAACTTCCAAGCTTCTTCTCATCAAATATACACTGTATAATCATAGACAAAGATAACATACTACCAAACATAAATGAAAAAAAAATTCTTTTATCTTACACGTGCGATAGGACTTTATAACAATCGTGAATTTAGGGTTCGACTCGATAGATAGGATGAGAGAATTGTTAAACTCATTAGGTTTTGCAGGTTTACAAACACAAAAGAAATACTATTTTTAAATGTTGTGCAAGTTTTTTTACTTTCAATATAAATTAAAAACTTTGAGTTTTTTGGACTACGGGGCGTATTGACGCTGTCTGGTTGTTGTGGACCCGTCATCAGTGTGTCATGTTAATGGTGGCACGTGTAATAATCGTGACGCCGTCTCCACGTTCCTTTTTTCTTTTTTTTATGTGAAAACGAAATTTTTGTTTTTGATGAAAAAATTTCTGCACTTGATTCCATAAGTTAATTCTTGTACAAATAGCTGCATAAAACCTGAGATTTAACAATTCAATCATATGACTCGAAACTGACGCGAATTAATCTAAACAATTTATTTAACATGCTTGAACTTGGCTCAAAAGCCGGATAAATTCCCCTACACTTATTATTTGCAAAATACATTTGATTGAAATTAAGACGAGGTTAAAGACAAACAAAGCATGATTACAAGATAGTTCAAACATAATAAAACAAACTATAAAGTATTAAAACATAACACATGACACTCCTAATTGCGGGAAAAGTAAATTGGGTTGCCTCCCAAGAAGCGCTTTTCTTTTAACGAGTCTTGTAGCTAGACTCAAGTCACACTTCCTTTACGTGCTCTTCTCCTGTATCATCCATTCCTCCTTCTACTTTAACGGGAGCGAGTTGTTTATTTTTGAAGTTGTTGCTCCTCCATTGGTTGAACTTCATCTCCTTCTCAAGGTGGAGTTTTATTCTTTCTTCCCATTCTAGCACTAGCCTATTTACAGTCATGATAGGGGCTATAGGCTCTATGTCGTTCTTAACTCCTTTGTCGGTAATACAGGAGGAATCAAATATCCTATGGAAACTTACCTTACTTTTTCCTGACCTAGAGTTATGGTGCCTGTATCAAACATAAATCATGGCATTGCGGTTGAAAGGAATGGTTGTTCCTAAAATGAAAGGCACTCTTTTCGTTTTTCTTTGATATCCAAAAATCATAAAAGTCTACGAGAAATACATGTCCTGCGGACTCTACTAACACATCATCAGCAATTGCTAAGGGTCATGTACGCAGGTGGCCAGCTAGTGATAGTCTAATGTCTGTCTTAGCAGGCCTTTCGTCGGTAAGTCTCATGTAGGTGGAGTAGGGCATGACGTTCACATCGGACCCTTGATCGACGAGGGCGTTCATGTGCTTAAGGTCCCCTATGGTGCAAGGTATTTCGAAATTCCCTCTGATGTCCTCCTTCCTTGTTATCTTTTTCTTGATAATCGAGTAATAAATTGGTCCCCAGTTGGTTTGGATTCTTCAGGTTGTTGCGTTCCAATCTTCGTCCCTGTTTGAAGTTGGCTCGTTTGGGAAATGTTTGCCTCCTTGTAACATTTTTTGACAGCATTGATTGAAGTGGACGGGTGTGATGAGCATTGGGGATCAATTGTCGAATAAGAACGAGTAGACAAAACTATAGATGTAGAGTTAACATTCAATTTTGGGTTTTTAACCATGTCGCTAGGTAGTGCTCCCGCTATTTGATCGGTGATGGCTTTCAACACTGTGTCGATTTTGTTGGCCATCTCGCTTTGCTGTTGTTTGAAATCGGCTTCAAACTTAGACAATCTAACATCTTGAGATGCCATGAAGTTAGATACCAATCCTTCTAGATTTGATTGATTGTTAAAATTCTAAGGACGGTTGTTGAAAGAACGGTTCGGGATCGAACCATTGGGTTGGAATCGGTTAGGTGGGTTTGAAAAATTACTTTGGGAACTTTGGGGTTGTCTCCACCTAAGGTTTGGGTGACTTTTCCATGATGGATTGTAGGTGTCACCAAGATTTTTTTGCTCGATCTTGAAAGTGTACCACTTACCTCCTGCTTCGTCGGTACGCAAGGATTCATATTCAACAAAGGCTTGTTTGGGATCTTCCATGCAATACTAATTGTCGTAGGGACCACTGCAGATCTCATATAAGGAAGTGTTCTTGCTCACTTGAGTGGGTTGCATCGAAGCAATTTGAGTTTCCATTAAGCGTAGAACTCGATTTTCAAGCTCGATTAGACGACGGTCGGATGTACTCGGGACATCTTGAGGCAAGGCGATTGCCTTGACCGGCTTAGCGAAATCCCTTGGGTCATTCTAACTTTTGTTGTCATAGAGGGCGAGGTCCTCTAATAATGCCCAGGTTCTTCAGCGTTTCGGTCATGAAGCTTACCACCGGCCGATTGGTCGATGGTTCGTCTTGTGACAGGATTGACATGATCATAAAAAATTTGGATTTGAAGCCAAAGATCGATGCCATGATGAGGGACTTTTTGGATTAAGTCCTTGAAACGAGTCCATGCTTCTAAGAGAGATTCTCCATGATGTTGTTGGAATATCAGGATATCATTGCGAAGTTTTGCGGTCCTTCTAGGTGGAAATAATTAAGCAAGGAAATGAGTAGCAAGATCCTCCCATGTGGTGATGGATCCTCCTGGAAGACGTTCAAGCCAATTGCTAGCTTGATCATGAAGGGAAAATGAAAATAAACATAGGCGGTTTCTTTCCCTATTTGCACCATCAAGGTCAAGTGAGTCTACTAGTTTTATGAAATCCTTGAGGTGTTGGTTTGGATCCTCAGACCGAAGTTCGTGGAATGAGCATCCGTTTTGCACCAACCGGATGGTGTCGGATCAAAGAGGTACCACATTGTTCCCTACGGGGAGCTCAATGGTATCCCTATAGCCCTCGTGTCTAGGTTTGGAGTAATCTCCAAGAGTACGAAAGGATTCTCGTCTCCCATGGAGGTTGATGAAAATGGATTACGAAACAAATAACATAAAGAAAAGATAGACTACGAGAAAGCTAATATACGAAAATTAAATTCTCACTTGAAAGGATTCAAGCGAGTAGAACTAAGTGAAACTATGATCAAAACCTAACTTTTCCCCACGCAGCGGCGCCAAAAATTTGATGCGGGTGTCATAGGACTTCAGCACGAAGTTTTACAACTCCCTAGGCAGAGCACCTAATCGCTATAGTAGTAGTATAGGAAAGACTCGAGGGTTGTTATCGTTCTCTAAGGGAATAGGTTGGGAAGGCTTGATCATGGTCTAACAGAATTCTAAGAGTTAAGACAAGATTCTTTTTGTATTTTTATATTTTTCTTTATAGAAAGCAAGTAAAATCATATATTTGAGAGGTTGGTTTGTTTAACTAATAACTAAACTAATTATAATCTAAACTACTGGTGATAACTTTATGATAAACTGATGTATTTACCTAATCATTCACTACTCATCAGATTGCTTCTCCTAGATCTTTTGTTTTGTCACACTTGTGATGATCTGTGTAAGTATTTCCTAAGTCATAAACGGATTACACGAACTCGCTGTCTATTTAATATTCTGTTAAGGCAATGCACAAGTAAGGTAGTATGTAGAATATTACAAGGCCCCTAAGGGTATATTAAATACGTGTGAAATATCTTAAGAGGTATCAACCAATAAGGGGTAAGGTAGTATGAAAACTGTTACTGATGGTATCCTTTCTACACACTCGTGTTTCCCTAGACGTCTATGCCAATTTAATATCTTATGGCTAGTTTTTTAAAGCCTAACGCGCACATCCAACAACAAGAAGCAGCATCAAAAGGATCTACAACCTAAGTTTCATGCAATCATAAGTAAATTCAAATGAGGGTTTAGCCTCGCATGTTAAAGATAAAGCAAGAGCATAGACCAATCAAACAACACATAGATATATTGAATGATTAATGATAAACAATCTTACTTGATTAAAACATGGATTCAAAGTAGTTACAATATGGTTTTGAGGCCCTAAAAATGACCTTTTAACCTGCTAGAATGACTAGGGTTCGTCTCCCTAGGTTTATACAAAGTTACATACTTAAAACCCTAAAATTGGTTTTGTATTTATAGAGAAATCGTTGCGACGGCGTCACTTTATATCCCTGACGCCGTCGCCATGTAGATGATTCTAGATCCTCTTTAAGTCGGCAACGTCCTAACATTGTCGTCAGATTCCTGACGCCGTCACTGGATAGATCACGATGGTATCGCTTTATGCCTGTGATGCCGTCTCCATGCTCTATGAACATGATTCTTCAAGAAAGTTGGTGTAGGTCCGTAATCTTGTCCGTTTCTTCTCCAAATGAGCCTAAGTTACGTGTATTTCTTCCAAATGCCATCCAAGTGCTAAAATACAAAAACAAACGATTAAGCACATAATCTTGACACAATTTGCATGATTTAGGGGGTTAAATAACCCTGAAAAAGTGTATAAAATGACACGTCATCGTGTTCAATTAGGAATAAAGATAGTTTGTCATACCATGCTCGAGGAGCTTGTTTGAGTGTAGAGTGATTTTTTCAACCTGTAGTCATGGTCTGGAAAGTCGGGATCAACAAATCCATCAGGTTGGCTTACATATACCTCCTCTTTTAATGGACCATTGAGAAATGTTGTTTTCACATCCATCTGAAAGATTGTAATATTTTTATGTGTAGCATAAGCAATGAACATTCGAACGGCCTCAAGACGAGCAACTGGAGTAAAATGACTCCTCAAAATCAATGCCTTCTTCCTGCTTGTACCCTTTTGCAACAAGACGAGATTTGTTTCGAATAACAATATTTTTTGCATCACTTTTATTCTTCCAGATTCATTTGAGAGCAATAATATTCTTTCCATCTGGTCTAGGAACTAATTCCCAAACTTTGAGTCTCTCAAATTTATGCACCTCATCTTGCATTGATTCAATCCAACTGTGATCTGACATAGCTTCTTTGATGTTCTTCGGCTCGAGAGTACTGACAGTTAATGCATACATACATACTTCCGAATCAGTTTGAAGGCTTTGTCTAGTCATCACAGGTTTGACGGATCTAAAGTTGTTGATGATTCGGCTTTAGAAAAGTCTGGAGCATCTGTAACAATCTACATTTTCACGTCATTTTACATCAATAAATATTCAACTATTTATTTTAAACTTTTACGTGTTCACTTTTAATTTTTAACGTCTAGTTAAATCGCGTAAACTAAAAATCATCATTCAACATAAACGGACATCAAACAAGTAAAAGTTTACATCAAGTGTTTTATAATTATTACGAGGATAATTTATAACTTTTCATGTTTTATTTTTATTGGTTACGTAAAACGTCTACGTTTCGCAATAAAATACATTTAGGCATACACGGAAGCACCTATACCTATCTATACTCTAACAAATACACACTCTTATACCCAATACCTAAAAATTATATCATTTTACACTTCATTAACTCATTGGTCCAGTTTTACATACAAGCACACTTAATAAAATCATAAATCTCCACTAGTATTATCAATTCTAGTTATAAATAACTCATGTACAACCTCAAATCACAATTCTCAATAAATTGCCCAATCCCTCCTCCTATGGAGGAGGAGTCTTACAACATTGTCCTTATATAGCCCTTAAGTGTTAGGATCATTAAAAGTGTCAATTATGTGATTTTGTGTTATTTAGTCATTAGTCTTTCTTTTGTTAATGTCAAAGTAGTTTGTAATAAGGTGTATTATGCTAAAAGAATGAAATAGCATAAT
>BQNB010145278.1:912-16739 GCA_026074375.1 Tanacetum coccineum
AGAGTTTGAAAGTTTAATGCACAAGAAGTTCCAGATGAGTTCTATGAGGGAGCTCACTTTCTTCTTAGGGTTGCAGGTCATGCAGAGAAGTGATGGAATCTTCATCAGCCAAGACAAGTATGTGGCTGATATATTAAAGAAGTTTGATTTTGCCACTGTGAAGACAGTAAGCACTCCAATTAAGACTAACAAGGCATTGCACAAGGATGAAAAAGCTGAGGATGTGGATGTTCACTTATACAGATCAATGACTGGATCATTGATGTACTTAACAGCTTCTAGGCCTGACATAATGTTTGCTGTTTGTGCTTGTGCAAGTTTTCAAGTTACTCCTAAAGTCTCACATCTTCATGTTGTGAAGAGGATCTTTAGATACTTGAAAGGTCAACCCAAATTGGGCCTTTGGTATCCTAGGGATTCACCATTTAACTTGGAAGCTTTTTTAGATAGTGATTATGCTGGGGCTAGTCTTGACATGAAATCCACAACAGGAGGTTGTCAATTTCTTGGTAAAAGATTAATTGCATGGCAATGTAAAAAGCAAACTATTGTTGCCAACTCAACAACTGAAGCAAAATATGTTGCTGCTGCTAATTGTTGTAGACATGTGTTATGGGTTCAAAATTAAATGCTTGATTATGGGTTCAACTTTATGAACACCAAATTTACATTGATAATGAAAATATAATCTGTATTGTGAAAAATCTAGTGTTTCACTCAACCAAGCACATAGAGATTAGGCACCATACAGACCACAATTTTGGTACAAATTTCCATCTATTCCTTTAGAGTGAAAAATTCAAGTGATCAAGATTCACACAGACCACAATGCTGCAGATCTTCTCACAAAGGCTTTTGATGTTAGCATGCTTAACTTTCTGATTGCTAGCGTTGGATTACTTAATCTCTGAAGTATTGTTTGAAGGGAGGTTAAATAAGATTAGATGAAAGGGAATGTATCATTAAGCAGAAGTGGGTGAAGGGTCACGACAACCCACTGATCCCTAACACACATCCACATATGCTTAACTCTCTAATGAAGACCCAATCACTGTTTTATCATCATCTTAACTCAAAGAGACCCACAACCTACAAAAGCCTAAAGGACCACTAAGATATCCCAGTCTAGTGGACCTATTTACCTTGTTGCAGATGAGACTGTCATTAAGGAGTGGGAAGACAAAATGGAAAGGGTTGCCACTACTGCTTCTAGCTTAGAAGCAGAGTAGGACAGTGGTAACATAAATAAAACCCAATCCATGGCAACACTTAATGAGTCTTTTCCTCAGGGAACTGATTCAGGTAGTGGTCCTAGGTGCCAAGATACCATATTGGGGGGTGCAGAATCTCAATTTAGGTTTAAGGCCGCATCTAAATAGTCCAATAATCCACCTCTCTCAAGAGTTAACACACTTAGAAATGGGGAGGATAGTATGAAACTAAAGAATTGATGGATATTTGTACCAAAATTGTCTGAAAAGATATGTGATATAAAAACAGATAGAGTGAATTGGTGAGAAAAATAAATAAGAGATATTGTGAGATCAAAAATAGAAAGAGAGCTTGTCAGAATCAAAATTGATGATGGAAATGCTTTTTGGAAAGAAATTGGGGTTAATACTGGTGTATTAAAGTTAATGCTGCTCAGCTTAAACTTAATGCTGCTAAGCTTAAGTTAATGATGTTAGGCTTAATTTACTACCACCCGTATTAGTTTATGCTGCTAGGCATACACTTACTGCTATTAGGCATAAGTTAATGCTGTCAGGCATAACTTACTACTGCTGAGTTAGTTAATACTGTTAGGCTTAACTTAATGCTGTCAGTTCAAGTTAATGATGTTGAGGGTGATTTCATAAATACTTTGATTAAGGGTTTCAATCACTCATTCGTTCGATTTTACACCTTGTTATCCTCTCTAATCATAACCCCTAACTTAATTTCATCTTTAATCATCAAAACCCATCACAATAGCGACCCTAAAGTTTGCTAAAACTCACAATTTGGTTGCATTTTTGGAGAAACTCGAAGAAAGTAATGGGTTTAAGGAAATTATTGATTTTCTAAATGCAAGTACTGTCTAATATGCGTTAACGGTCAATCCAACTATTTATACTACATGTATTGAACAGTTCTGGACATCTGCTAAGGTCAAAACAGTTAATGGGGAACGACAGATACAAGCCCTAGTTGACAAGAAGAAGGTAATCATCTCTGAGACAAGTATAAGGAGTGATCTATAGTTGCATGATGCTGAAGGAACAAATTGTCTACCTATTGCTACCATTTTTGCATAATTGGAAAGAATGGGGTATGAAAATCTTACTCATAACATTCTATAAAGCTTATTTCTCATCCCAATGAAAATTTCTCATCCATACCATACTGCAATGCCTTAGTGCTAAGACTACATCCTGGAATAAATTTAGTAGCACTATGGCATCTGCTATCATATGTCTTACCACAAACCAAAAATTCAACCTTTCCAAGTATATTTTTGACAATATGGTAAAGAACTTAGATGGTGGGGTAAAATTTCTCATGTATCCAAGATTTGTGCAAGTCTTCTTGGACAAACAAGTAGAGGAAATGTCCAAGCACAAAGGGGTTTATGTTACACCTTCCCACACTAAAATTGTGTTTGCTAACATAAAGAGACCATGCAAGGGTTTTTCTAGAAGGGTTACACCACTATTCTCCACAATGATGGTTCAAGCTAAAGAAGACATAAGTGCAGATTTAGCTACTCCTACTGATTCCCATTCCATACCCATGATCACTCAACCATCATCCTCAAAACCTTAAAAAAATCAAGAAGGAAACAAAGGAAGAACAGTGCTCCTACAGAGCCTACTACTGAAGAGACTACTCATGAGGAACATATATCTACCCCTTCCTATGATCCACCTCCAAGTGGTAAGGATAGAATGCAACTTGCTGAGTTGATGAGTTTATGTACCAACTTATAGGATAAGGTCCTTGATTTGGAGAAAGCCAAGACTGCTCAAGCAAAGGAGATTACTAGTTTAAAGAAAAGAGTCAAGTAGTTGGAAAAGAGAAGGAAGTCAAGAACTTCAGGGCTAAGAAGGTTAAGAAAGGTTGGTTCCTCAAGAAGGGTAGAATCCTCTAATGATGCCAGTTTGGGTGCTCAGGAGGATGCATCCAAACAGGGGAGGAAAATTAAAGATCTTGATGCTGATGCAGAAGTGACTTTGGTGGATGAGACTCAAGAGATGAATAATGACAGCCTAATGTTTGATATAGGTATGTTGGAAGAGTAGGAAATTGAGTTTGAAAAGGTGGTTAAAGAGCTTGTAGTTAGTGTTGCTACAACTATAAAGTCGATTCCAGTTAGTGCTGCTGAAGTAGTTACTACTGTCAGTGCTAGTGTTGAAATACCAGATGAATTGACTCTTGCTCAAACTTTGATTGAGATCAAAACTGCAAAACCTAAGCCTGTTACAACTGCTGCTACAATAGTTACATCTGTTAGACCAAGGGCTAAGGGAATTATATTTCATGATCAGGAAGAACAAGTACCTTCATTTACAAAAAAAAAAAATTCTTCTTCACAATCACAACTTCCACAAGTAAAAGACAAAGGCAAAGGAAAAATGGTGGAGCCTGAAGTGCCATTAAAGAAGAAAGATCAAGTTGCTCTTGATGAAGAAATGACTAGAAATCTTAAAGCTCAGTTGCAAGCTAAACTTATTAAAGAAGAGAGGCTTGTAAGGCAAAAGGAAGAAGAGGCCAACATAGCTTTGATTGAATCATGGGATAACACACAAGCTATGATGGAGGCATATTTTGAATTAGCTCAGAGGCTACAAGCAGAAGAACAAGGAGAAATAACAATTGAAGAAAGATTAAGATTGTTTGTAGAACTCATAAATAGAAGAAAGAAATACTTTGGAAAGCTTAGAGCTGAAGAGATAAGAAGAAAGCCACCTACCAAAGCTCAAAAGAGAAATCAAATGTTCACCTATTTGAAGAATATGGCTGGATACAAACATAGTCAGTTGAAGAGAAAAAGCTATGATGAAATCCAGAAGTTGTTTGATAAAGAAATGAAAAGAGTAAATACTTTTATGGACATGAAGTGAGAAGTAGTGAAAGGCAGTGAGACAAGAACATAGGAAAGCTCTAAAAGAGTAGGGGATGAACTTAAGTCTGATAAGTCAAAGAAGCAGAAGTTAGATGAGCATGTAGAAGCTGAAAAAGATAATGATCTAGAGGAGGAAGAAATGAAAAAGCATATGGAGATAGTTCAGGATGAAGAGGAAATAGCAATTAATGTTATACCTCTAGCCACAAAACCTCCAATGATTGTTGAATATAAGATTGTTAAAGAATGACAGAAGGGATTCTATCACTTGATAAGAGCTGATGGAAGTTCAAAAAGATATTCATCAATGATTAGGATGCTTCAGGGTATTAACAGAGAAGACTTAGAAACTATCTGGAAGTTGGTCAAAGAAAAGCATGGAATAAACAGGCCAGTTGATGAATATGAAAGAGTGTTATGGGGTGATATGAAGGTAATGTTTGAACCTGACATAAAAAGTGAAGTATGGAAGAGTCTACAAGGATACAAAGTGACTATTTGGAAGTTGTTTGATAACTGTGGAGTGCACTTTGTAAGGTTTAGAAATCTACACATCTTTATGTTGGTTGAGAAAATATATCTCCTTACACCAATAACAATCTCAAACCTGCTGAACAAGAAGCTTCAAGCTGATCGTTGGAATGAGATGTGTTGTCAACTACTCAAGCTCATGACAAAGCAGGAAAAGGGTTAATGAAGTGTTTGAATGCATCCTCCTGGTGATGGTGAAGACTTTTAATGAAACTTGAAGATTCAGAAGATGAACATCAAGTTTAGGGGAGGATTGTTGGGTTTAAAAGACTTCAAGATATTCTTAGAGTTACTGCTGCTCAGGTATATATTAGTGCAATTGATGTTATACCTCTAGCTACTAAGCCTCCAGTGATTGTTGAATATCAGATTGATAAAGATGGAAGGATGTGATACTTTAAATTAATAAGAGCTGATGGAAGCTCAAAAAGGTATTCATCAATGATAAAGATGCTTCAGGGTATTGATAGAGAAGACTTGGAGACCATCTGGAAGTTGGTTAAAGCTAAACATGAGAATACAAGGCCAGAGGATAATTATGAAAGAGTGTTATGGGGTGATTTGAAAAGTATGTTTTAAACCTGACATAAAGAGTAAAGTATGGAGAAGTCTACAAGGGTACAAAGTGACTGTTTAGAAGCTGTTTGATAACTATGGAGTGCACTTTGTAAGGTTTAAAAATCTACACATCTTTATGTTGGTTGAGAAAAGATATCCCCTACACCAATAACAATCTCAAACATGCTGAACAAGAAGCTTCAAGCTGATCATTGGAAATGTTGATGGTTATTAACTACTAAGCTCATATATAAAGCAGGGAAAAAGGGTCAATGAAGTGTGTTTGAATGCATCCTCCTAGTTGATGGTGAGAACTTTTAATGAACTTGAATGATTCAGGAAGAGGCACATCAAGTTTTAGGGGAGATTGTTGGGTTTAAAGACTCAAAGATGATTTTAGTGTTACTAGTGCTCAGGTATATATTAGTGTTGTCAAGCATAACTTTGTGTTGCTGGTAATAGTAATGAAAATTATGCTAAGTAGTTTGTACTGGTAGTATAAAGTTACTACTGCTAGTTACTACTGTTAATATAATTAGTACTGTTAGTATAAAGTTACTGCTACTGGTAGAAGTTAAGACTGCTCAGAGATGAAGACTAAAAATATACTAAGTAGTTACTACTGCTAGTACTAAAGTTAGTGTTGTTAGTGTATGTTAGTACTGCTAGAGTAAACTTCTAAGTAGTTAATATTGCTTGTGCTCAGTTACAACTGCTGAGTAATTACAACTGCTGAAAGGATTAATGCTGTCAAAGATGAGATCAAAAACATATCATAGAAGAGTTAAAGGTTGATTGAAGAACAAGAGTACTTATGAAGATAAGTATCAATTATTTGTAAAGAAGATATGTATAAACTTATTTGTTTAAGAGATTATGTTTACTTATAGAATAGATATGCATGATCACTTGACACGTTTTGTAAGCCCATTAGGGTTTCCGTAGTGTATAAAAGGAACCCTATGGCATAGATCTAGATATCAGTTTTTCATATAGTTTTCATATTAGTATTTTGCATAGAAATCATAGTTAGTATTCATAGCTATTTTGTAATTTAAAATAGCATTCAATATATTGAAAGTTTAGTAAAGATCTTGTTTTTACTGTTTCATCGTTCTTCTTAGTATTGCAAACTAGATTCCGTATAGTTTGTGATATTCTCAATCTTAGTTTCTACCATAGTTTTCTTGGATTTATCCATATAAACTAAGCATTAACCAAGCTAAGTAAAATTGTTTAACAACAAGTGGTATAGAGAGCTTATCTTTATTTTATCGTCTATTTTTTCTTCAATTCTATTATTGATCGAGCGTAGTAAACGTGAGCTGAAACTCAAGTGAGGGCTTAAGTGGGATGGATGGGGATGGTTACCAAGATTAGGATGGGTCAAGCTGTTGCAATATCTGGCTTGCCCATTTCAAGTCAGGAGTTGGACCATGTAGTTCTAGCGAAGGCTCCGGTCACCTGGTTCCTAGAGAAGAGGGTAATGCGTTAGGCTGGTTTTACAGAGCTGCGAATACTTCTCGCTCTTGACAATGAAAGGATAACGAGTCGATGCACTCTTGATCCAAATAACCGGCTTGACCCCCTCTAATGGACCCAAACCCACAAGTCGGGCTTGAGCCTAATTATCCACTAATAGTTCCTTCATAAACCCAAGACATATATCCTAACCAAAATCAAACAATATCAGCTGGTGTAATGACAGACGAGTCGAGATGATATTGATATACATGTGATGTTAAATGGATGTGTCGAGATGATATTGATATACAAGATATGTTAAACGAATGAGCCAAGATGATATTGATATACAAGACATATTAAATGAATAAGTCGAGATGATATTGAAATACATAAGATGTTAAACGGATGAGTTGAGATGATATTGATATACAAGACATATTAAAAGGATGAGTCAGGGTGATATTCATATACATATGATGCTAAACGGATGAGTCGAGATAATATTCATATACAAGACATGTTAAACGGATGAGTCAAGGGGATATTGATATACTTAAGATGTTAAACGGATGAGTTGAGATGAAAAAGATTTGACAAAACAGAGTAAAAGACAAAAACTTTATTGATGACTTTGACAAAACTTTATTTACTTTGAGCAGAACCTATAGCAACGACATGTAGTCTCTATAGGTCGTCGCTAAAAGTTCTTGTTTTTACCATAAAAATATATATTACTCTCACAAACACTTACACACTCTTATCATCACAACCACTCACTAACACATTACACGCTCTTATCCTCACAACCACCTACAAACACATTATACACTCTTATGCTCACAACCACTACCATATTCACCACCACCTTGATCACCCACCAGATGGAGCCAAATGAATCTTTTAAGGGTCGTTGTGGAAAACGAGATGTAGTGTTGAGAAATTTATATCGACTTCACAGTTATGCTAGACTATACTATGCATGTTCAAAGTCAAAGGTGGACAATCAAAAGTTTTTTATTTATGTAATATATAAATAAAATGTTTGTTGAAAAGACATTTCTTCTAATTTCCTCACCATGTGACAACCAAGAACTCAATATCATGGATGTGGCTATTTTGTATGGATGAATGAGCCTAGGTTCAGTTTAAGTGTTTCACCTCGACCTTCAACACCTCCAAGTTCTTCTTCAAAAGACTTCAACACATTTAAGTTATTTTCCAATACCTTTTGGATTTGCACCGAGTCTTGAAAAGGATGAGTGCTCAAATTGTGAGTTATTGGCTGCAAAGATAAAGATACTTGAGGCAACACTAGAAATGGAAAGGCATCCCGAGACCACACACTTAAGCCAACTGCAATATGTCACGAGCTTTGTAATGACATGGAAAAACTTGGTGCGGAGTAAATCGTTTTGAATGAAATTAGTATGCTTTAATGTTTAAACATTTATCGATTTGGAATGTAATTCGTATGTTAATGTTTGAACGCTTCTCATTTTGGAATGTAATTCGTATGTTTTACTTCGTTGTGCTTTAACATCGTTCGACTTAGCTAGATTTCAAGTTAATTTATCAATAACATAGATATTATTATTATTAGTATTATAACTATTTTTATTATTAAATTTATTACTTATATAACTATTGAAATATAAATCAAGTTTTCAGCTTTTGGCGAAGACATGTCTTCGCCAAAGCCTTTGCCACGTCACTTCATAGTTTTATTACGGTTAATCAAACTTTAATATGGTAAACATTTCGGTCAATGTTTTGGAGAAGCGGAGAAAAGTCAAAGAACGACCATATAAATCGACAAGAACATTCTTTAGGTCAAATTTTCAACTCAACATAGTTTAACCACTATCAATGACTATAACCATTTATTGTATTGTTTAGCGGGTTTTGCTAGAGAACACCTCGTCACCTGTTCTCTTTTTTTAGTGTTTACCCAAATCAAAACGAAAGGAAAAAAATCAATAAAGTTACTTGAAAATCTTAATGCAAACAAAATTGTTTGCATTAGGATTCGATTTTCAACTTATTAATCTCAACGCTAAGTACGTTTTTTTATTAAACCTCAAGTTTTTATAAACACTCATATACCATATATTCATTAGGCTGCTCAACAATATATATCAGCGTATTGATGAACTGTGTTTTTTCCATTCGTTTGCTTCAGTGCACTTATACTAATCTTCTACCTTCCTCAACCTTTTTTCAATCTCTCATTAAACATGCTCTTAACAGATTCAGATACATGCATGTAATGAAAAAATAGCGCACTTTAGTACCGTGTATATTTGATTACTTAGATCAAACTAACTAATTTTTGTTCAAAAAGACAAACTAATCTCTACACAAACATTTAAAATATGGACGTTTGAATTATTAGTCAATATATTTGATTGGCTTCTTTCCATTATTAGTTGATTTATTTTTTGGATGATTTGTTAATCATGAGTCATCATTAGGTGTTTGATAGTTATCTTGGGCTCAAGCCTATCCTTTTGTAATCTATATATACTATGTAGATTTGTGAGAAATAATCAAAGGAAATCATAACCCTCTTCATGGTAATCATAGCAAAAACCGATCCTCTCATAATTTCTCTCTAAAAAGTCGACCATCTCCCTAAGTTCTCTCTATATCTCTCGACTACTGTAATCTCAAATCATCTCCAATTGTATTTTTTTCTATCTTTTCTTCACCTAAATCTTCAATTCTAGCAGCCATTGTTGACTTTAATTTTTGTTGCATTATCAAATATAAAATTCAATAGTTTATCGGATTCGTTAAGAAAGAAGGTGTTTCACATCCTTTATTTCAATATGTTACTTGTACCTAGCCAATTGTGGTCACAAGACTAATGTTTTTTTTTTTTTTTTTTTTTTTTTTTTTTTTTTTTGTTAGCACAATAGTTTACTCCACAAATGCATTACAGATTGCCGCATCCCGGTCAAGGTATACTCGGTCCCTTTCTGGCTATTTATGCATCCCAAGCTACTACTCTACCAAGTGCGTTTCGCACTATGCCGCTGCAAGACCCGACTTGGCACATGGATATAGGTGCCTTATCTCATTTAAATTTTAATGCAAGTAATTTAAGTACCATTTTTGATAAACGCTTATTTCCATCTGTTCACGTTGGTGATGGCAAGTCTATTCCCGTCACCAACACAGGCCATAGCATTATTCCTTCCCATCATCGCCCACTTCATCTTCATAATGTTCTTGTAACCCCCAATATAATTAAAAATCTCATTTTTGTTTGTCAGTTCACTAGGGACAATAATTGTACTATTGAATTTGACGCCTTTGGTTTTCTGTGAAGGATTACTTGACTCGTCATATCCTCCTTCGATGTGACAGCTCAGGCGATCTCTATCCAGTTACCAAGCCGTCAACTTCTCCCACTGCTTTTCTCTCGACAAGTGCTTCCACATGACATCAACGCCTCGGATATCCGGGTGATCAAGTGCTACGTTCGCTTGTCTCTAGTCATTTTATTTCATTAAATAAAGAAAAATCTCTCACATATTGTCACGTTGACAACTTGGGCAAAATGTGAAGCTTTCCCTTTTATAGTTCGGATTCGATGTCGGAACTTGTATGATATTATTCATTTTGATTTATGGACATCTCTCATTGTTAGTTCTAGTGGTTTTAAAATTCTATGTCTTATTCATTGTTCATTTTCTCATTATATGGGATATACCCTCTTCGTTCAAAAGTCTGACTGTTTGATAAATTTTAGCCACTTTCGTAATCTGTTAAAAACCAATTCAAATGCGAAATAAAAAGCTTCCAATATGATCATGGCGGTGAGTTCGATAACAACCAACTTCACACCCTCTTTGACAAACATGACATTCAACTTAGATTCTTTTGCCCAAAAACATCCCAACAAATGAAACAAGCGGAACGATATGTTACGAACATCCATCCAGATCATTCGCACTTTACTTTTTCAAGCACACCTTCCCCCTTACCTTTTGGGTCGAGGCTCTCCATATGGCCACCAATCTACTCAACCTTCTATCCTCTACCGCAATTCACATAAAAATACCTTATACTCGCCTTTTTAACAAACCACATGATTACTCCCGCCTACGAATATTCAGGTGTCTATGATACCATCACCTTCACTCCCCACACAAACTTGCTCCACGAGCCACTCCTTGTATATTTTTGGGCTACCCCGCTTACCATTGTGGTTTTCGATGCCTAGACCTAGAAACAAATAAAATTATCCTCTCTAGACACGTCACTTTTGATGAAACCCAATTTCTATACCGTTCTATGACACCATCCTCCTCGCTTTCTTACACCTTCCTTGACCCCACATCTTCCCCCCTCTTAAATACCCTCGCATCAGCCTCTATACCTCCCCCAACTCACAAAACGACTCAGCCTAACAATATGACCATCCCTAATGCGGAGCCCAACACCCCATACGGCCCTAAACCCCAAGGCCCAATCTACGACCATCCCCTTACCTTCAGTCCACCCTCCCAACTTCGATAGCCCACAACACGCCAGTGGCCCATCTACTTTGGCCCATCAAACAAGTCAACTACCACCATCAACTTTTGATTTTCCAAATCCTCAGCCAAACACCGAAACTGTTCACGAACCTCCTCGTACTCATCCCATGATCACTCAGTCGCAATCAGGAATTATCAAACCTATCGACCGCTTGTATCTACATACTTCTTCTATTTCTCCTATCCCTAAAAATCCGTCTCACACCTTAAAGGACCCAAACTGGCGTAATGCTATGTACGATGAATATAATGCGTTGTTTAAAATGGCACTTGGTTACTTGTACCAAGGCGCGTATGTGTTAATATGGTTCGCTCCATATGGTTGTTTAAGTATAAGTTTCATGCTGACGGAACTTTGAGCCGCTATAAGGCTCGTTTAGTTGCTAACGGTAGTAGTCAGCAACTAGTTGATTTTGATGAGACGTTTAGTCCGGTCGTTAAATCAGCCACCATTCGCATGGTACTTAGCCTTGTCGTGTCTCGTCAGTGGCCCATATACCAACTTGATGTTAAGAATGCTTTTCTTAACGGTGACTTATCTGAGACTGTGTACATGCATCGTCCTCCTGGTTTTATTGACAATCTGTATCATCATTATGTTTGTCTTTTACGGAGATCTTTATATGGACTAAAACAAGCACCCCGTGCTTGGTTTTAGCGGTTTGCAGGTTATGCCACATGAGCTGGATTTTATCATAGTCGTGCGGATTCCTCATTGTTTATCTATAGACAGGGTTCTCAGGTTGCTTACTTACTTATTTATGTGGATGACATCATTCTCACAGCTTCCTGTCCAGCCTTACTTCAGCATATTATAGGTTCTCTAAATAATGAGTTTGACATGACTGATCTTGTGGCGCTTAATTACTTTTTTAGTATTTTTGTTGATCGTACTCCTACAGGTTTGTTTTTGTCACAGAAGAAGTATGCTATACAGCTCCTTGAGCGTGCTCACATGGTTACTTGTAACCCTTCTCGGACACCCGTTGATACAGAGTCTAAACTGGGTCTGGAAGATGCTCCTGTTCAGGATCCCACTTTATATTGCAGCCTTGCAGGGGGCTCCAGTATCTTACTTTTACACGTCTATATTTGTCTTATGCAGTTCAACAAATTTGCCTTTGTATGCATGATCCGAGAGAGCCACATTTAGCTGCTCTCAAGCGTATCTTGCGATATGTTCAGGGTACTTTGGATTTAGGCCTTCATTTATATGCGTCCTCCACTACCTCTCTGGTTGGTTATACTGATGCTGATTGGGCGGGTTGTCCATCTACACGTAGGTCTACCTCAGTTATTGTGTCTTTTTGGGTGATAACTTATTATCTTGGTCCGTTAAACGACAACACACTCTACGTTGTAGCAGAAACTACATGGCTTCGTAATCTTCTTCGTGAGTTACACTCTCCTTTATCGACCGTAACTCTTGTCTATTGTGATAACGTTAGTGCTGTTTATATGTATGCCAACCCTGTTCAACATCAACGGACGAAACACATTGAGATCGACATTCATTTCGTCCGAGATATGGTTACCGTTGGTCAAGTTAGAGTTCTACATGTGCCCTCTCGTTTCTAATATGCCGATATTTTCACCAAGGGACTGCCTTCCGCATTGTTTGAAGAATTTCGATCCAGTTTGAGCGTACGGCCTCCTCCCGCTCCAACTGCGAGGGCGTATTAGTTAATATAATTAATGTCATTTATTATGACCATAATAGGCGTGTCCTATTCTTGGTATGATTATATTATCCTTATCATAATTTATTGTAGATGAGTTGTAGGACTTATCTTTGGCTCAAGCCTTTTCTTTGTATAACCTATATATACTGTATGTTTTTGTGAAAATAATCAAGGAATGAATTACCCCTTCAATAACATGAACCATGCTGAGTTTGCTCGCTGACTTCATTATCAACGAGTCTTCTTATACTTAGTTTAATTTATGTTTAAATCTCGTCGGACATCATTGGGCATTGAATTATTAAAAAAAAAAATTAAACTCAAGTTTGAACTTTGAAGTTTGAACTATTGTTTGTGCCTTGGTCGTGGACCAGGCTTAGTTTGGGTCCAGTGATCTGAGCATATGTCCATGATAGCTGGGCTTACAAGTGAGAATTCTCTTCACTTGCATTTTATTTAATACTATACATTTTTTACACACCTATATAGTATCTATTGTTACACTAATTTACAAATTCGTCTAACAAAACTTGAACCGACAATCTCTCGGTTGACGAGTACACTCACATAGTCACACACCGCTAGGCCAAATTTGGCCACTATTTTTAGGTCATATTTTGTCACTGTTTAGGAGATTTCCAATCGCCACTATCTTGGTAAAATATGTTTAAACGTGTAACGGTAGATCCATTGGCCATCATTCATGAACTTACTGGACAAGTCTACTAAGGTAAAAATTAAAATACATGGGTAATGTGATCGATACTTGAATCTGATACTAGTTATGTAAGTTGGGGTGTGAAATTTGCCCAAAATATTATTATATTCCAATTGTGTTGAATTGACTCGAACTACCTATGCAATTGAGCTGGATATCTAAAGAAAAAACTACTACTAAACAAGGACTCTTAAGCCCGACACTCGGCCACAAAAGCTTAAGACCCTGTAAGCATGGACCCAGACACCTTTCAAAGCCTATGTATAAACTCCATCTTGCCATCTACAAGTTTATGATATAACCTAACCACGTCGTCCTTTCACCCTTGTCAAAGTGAACAATGTAAACCATTTTACTTTCGAAAATGCTAGAAAAACACACTTGCATGCATCAAAATAAGCAATTTCGCCCATCGTATTCTTAGCTCCGTTGTATATAACCATTACAGATTTTATAAAATATCTTTTCTTGCACAGTTTCTTTTACTTGCATGTGACAATAAAAATGGCATGTGATAGCAAAACAACAAATATACTAGTAAAAAACGACCATTATAGTTCTAATATATCATAACTTAATGTACATAAACATAAAAAGTTCCCAAGATTTTCAACAAGTCTTGTTAAAGAAACACACTTATGTACAGAACAGGAGTTAAACCTCCTCGAAGCAAATTGTTTTGCAGTATAATAATGCATTTAACAGCATAAAATAGTAATGCATTATATAATGCTTATTATTAGACTCATAACAAATTACAACATCGTTACCTCTTGATTAACATTAGCATTAGCAGCAGCAGCCACAGCTTCAGGATGATAATGAACCATCTCCTTCCACATCATCTCTCGTATCATCTCTTCCCCCCAATCTTCATCTATATCCAAATCCACAGGTACTTGTACTGGTGGATCTGTATTCGGGTCATAAAGTTGAGACATGTAAGGATGGCGAAGCGCTTCAAACACACTAATCCTCTTTGAAGGATCAAACACAAGCATCTTTTGCAATAGGTCAATTGCTAATGGATGTGCATTCGGATAAAGTCTAGAAAATGATGTCCCGGGTGAGAAAGGAATAGACTTTATAAAGTTTCTAGCTTTTGGGTTATCAATAAACTCGATATTCTCTTCTCGTTGGCTTCCGAGTATGTTGACTATCAGTTTTAGTTGGTTGAGACATTCGGTTCCCGGAAAGAGTGGTTTTCTGCCAAGAAGTTCAGCAAAGATGCACCCAACAGACCACACGTCGATTGAGGTGTCATAGTTGTCACAGCAGAGGAGTAATTCCGGGGCCCGATACCAACGCGTCACAACATACTCGGTCATAAACTGGTCCTTACCATTGTTTGTACGTGCTAGCCCGAAATCACATATTTTTAGGTCACAGTTGGCATTGATGAGTAGGTTACCGGGCTTCAAATCACGGTGGAGGATGTTTACCGAGTGCAAGTACTTCAAGCCTCGCAACAGCTAAGACCAAAAATAACATCCTTTAGAAATCATGTAATACGCACAGACACGTAGTTCGGTAATTTGAAGACTATGGGGATGTTTGGATGTGCGTTTGAAAGTGATTCTTTCTTATTGTAGAATAAGAATCAGACAATTAGTTGTAACAAAAAATGGGGGCCCTTAATTATAGTCTTTAGAGTTTCTATAAACTTTAGTTGTACTAATAACATTATAAGATGTTTGAGTGTTGGAAATTTCTGATGTAATTAATGAAAATGACATTTTTGAGAGAGAAGTAGAGTATTATATAAGATGTTTGGGTTAATAATAGTAAAACCTACTAACTTACAAAATGTTGGCGGTTTAACGTTTAAACTATTTGCACATGGTTAAGGGCTTGTTTGTTAAATTTTTTTATTAAGTCATGTTTAATTAAAAGATGACTTAATACAGACAGTCTCAGTTTTATTACTTAATATTTTCAGTCATATTTCTTTATTAAGTCGCAAACAAACAATTTTCACATGACTTAATCAATTTAGTTTTTTTTTCATATTAAGTCAATTAAGTCTTTATCAAACACCACCTAAGTTCCTTTACTTTTTCCGGATAGTTTTTAAAAATTTTATATGTGAGTACAAAAAACATTTTAGGGATTACACCGAAACAGATCACAGAGTTAACAGTTAAAAGGCGTAATGGTGAAAGTTTAGGGGTTAAAGCACCAAAATGGTGAAAGTTTAGTGCTTTACCATTAACCATTTATTT
>BQNB010145279.1:0-16739 GCA_026074375.1 Tanacetum coccineum
GAATAACTTAATGCTGCTATTGGTATGCTGCTATTGGTATTCGATTTAATGTTGCTTGGATTCGACTACAGTTTGTATTGTTTAAATTCAAAGACGCGTTTTTATGTTACTGGATTGTTGCGAATAAAGAATTAGTGATAGTTTACTGACACTAAAAAGTATCACAAAAAGAATGGGAGGAAGGAGAAAACGAATTAGTGACACATTAGTGACAGATAAAGTGTCGCTAAAAGCTATGGGAGGAAGGAGAACACAGATTTGCGACGGATTAGTGACAGTTTTGTGACAGATGAAGTGTTGCTAAGCATGGGATTCAAAGAAGTTTTAGTACTGCTAGCTTTATGTTTGTACTACTGTTATGGAACGATTAATATTGCCAGTTTGATGATTCGTTTACTTATGGAAGATTGGCAGGTTTTTGTGATTCGAGCAGGTATGGAAAATTAATATTGCTTAAAGAAAGTTTATACTGTTAGTTATATTCGATATCAGACAACACACACAGGAAGAAAGTTTTTGGTTTTGGTTTCTACTATTTAGAACAGGTTATGATTTTAAATGTTCTTAAAAGTTTAAAGGCTCGTATTTTATTGGTTTAATTGATTATGAAGATGATTATTTATCACCTATTTGAAGTTGAAGTGGAGTTTCACAGGTTTGCGTTCTTATTATATCTTAAATGGCTTACAACATTTGGAGGTAACTTGTTTGTGTTTTCAATGTTGTGATAAAGACTTGTCAAAATCTAGTAAAGGTATGTGATCTATAAACTTATGGTGCTCAATGCTCACATTTACTATCACTTTGGTTACGTGTCTCATAGAAGATAAGGATTTTGTCAAGAGGTTGAGATCTACTTATACTTTGGTCTTGATATGAGTTTGACGTCACGTGGATAGTACAAGATATAAGACACAAGTTTAGGTTGTTCTACTTCAGCATCAAGTTGGTTATACTTAGTTTTCTTCATCAGTAATCATTACATAGAGCTTACAGAATTGAAGATTCAAGAAATGGTTAACATATGGGTTTCAAGGAAAGCTTATTGTTAAAATGTTTAACCATTTACATGCACCACATAAGGTGAAGGTTTTTACTACTGCTAGTTATTATTACTACTGCTAGTTACTACTTACTAAAAAGCTAGTAACAAGAAACAAAAATAAGGATCAAAAACATCATTCACAGAAATTCTACAAGGCTGGTGTAGTAAACATAGAAAGATTTTGGTCCCAAAGATATCAAAAGAATGAAGATTCTGGAAGATCTCCTTAAGAAGATAAAGATAACATAAGATATTCCTAAATGATATAAAAAGAATTTTATTTGAACTAATGTTCTATCTAACCTTTGTAAGCCTTGATATCTCTCTATATGAGAGATTCAAGGCAATGCAGTTTAAGTGGTGGCATATAAAATGTAGTACTACAGAACGTGTAATGTGTGATCAGTGTCTTCTTAGGCATCAATCTTAATAGTACAAGCCTAGATTAGTTTTTAGTTTTAGCCTTAAGGAACTTTGATTCCTTATTATAGTTCTTAGATATCACGAGAAAATTCTCTACACATTTAAAAACACATTACAAGGTAGAATTAGGGCTTTAGTTTAGTTCATATAGTAGAGAACTATATATGATGAAAAAAACCTTGTTGAATAAACTTTGTTTCATTATGACTATATTCCCGCTAATGCATATAACAACGTCTCATAGGATGAGCAAACATTTATATCTGCAGTTAGTAGAATAAACTGGTTCTTAACATCCTAAATACTTGGTTAGAGGGTGAACCACTGCGAATAGTTGATTAGATGAAGGATGAAGACATTATGGGTAGTGGAATCGTTTAGGTAGATTATGAAAAAAAAAACTAAATGTAACTGAGTCATGTTCTTAGATTAGGAAATTCATTTTGGTATAAAAGTACAGGGACCAAAATGGTAATTAACTTAAAGTATATTGGACTACATACACATACCAAACCCTATCTCTTTGTCATCTACTAGTAGTTTTCGATCATAACAAAGACATCCCTTGTCTTTTAACCAGAAATGGAAAATAAGAAGAATATGTCAGTTACCAATGTAGGTATGTTGGGTTTTGCCTTCTATTTAATTGCCTTGAATGTTCATTGTCAAAATATATATTTAATATATTTTTAAAATAAAATTAGGGTTTTATTGTTATTTAATATTAAAATTAAGGTTTTTTATTTATTAAATTGATATTAGGTTTATTTTATTATTCACTTGTAATTAGGGTTTTGTTTTAATTTAATTAAATTTAGGGTTTAGTTGTTATTTAAATGGGTTTTAATAAATTTATGATTAAGGTTTTCTAAATATTATGTTTGATTCTAATATTACAGATGATATGCCGATCCTAGATGAAGTTGTCTTTATAATACACAAAAACGGCTATTTTAAGTTTGATCCTCTAATGTATGTTAATGGGATAGTTTTTAGTGTTTCTGCATTCAGTTGTGATAGGGATATATTCCCTACATGCCTAGATTGGATTTTGTTACAGATAATTGAAAACAAATGGGATTTGTTCTATTGTTTACCAAACAAATCACTCGAATAAGGTTTGAAGTTAATTCGCATTGATAATGATGTCCATTCATTCTTTGCTGATGCTGAAAGCCATGGTAAAATTCACTTGTATATTGCTCATAAGAAACAGGAGTTAGGGAGGTATTATTTTAGAAACATGGTTTGGTTAGAAGAGGATGCTGGCGTGCGTTGCTTGAGTTCAACTCCATTTAGCACTATGATTAAAAGGAAGTGTGGTAACACAAGTAAGGAGGGTAGAAAGAAAAAGGTCAAATCTGAAATGGTTGATGATGAGCCTTTAGTTAGAAAAAAGATTAAGACAAGTCCCAAGGGGAAGGAAAAAATATTTGGTTGTTGTTACCAATTCCCTGACTCACCCCCAAGGAAAGTAAGGTTGTTGTTACCAATTACAAAAGAGCCATTATTCATGGAAAAGCTAAAATGATTGAGGTTGAGGATGTTGGTCTTGTTCAAGAGAAAGCGGATGTGGGAAAGAAAGAGGGTGTTGGAAGAAAGGTTCAGGGAGCAACTGGGAAGGTGTGTCAACTAACTTGATGATTTTTTTCAATTCCAATTGAATATCCGTGTTGCCGTTACTTACTTTAAATTGTTTTTTAAATCAAAATGCAGGTAGAGTATTTCTAATGGACAAGCATGTTTTCACATCCATGTTGGTAGTTGACCAGTTCAAGATTTTAACAACAATTTGAAATATGTATTTGTGCCTTGGATGTTGCTTTGATGTTAATACACTTGTAGGATCTATCAAGCAATTATTAAGTATTGTAATATTTAGGGTAATTGTTATATCTAATTTTTTCGGATTCAAGACAAATTGTTATTATTTTGGATAACCAACAATGCTAAATTGTATACCAATATTTAGGGTGAATGCATATATGTTTCCGCTTCATCGGTCACATGAGGTTATATATCTTAGTAAATGACCATACACACTCATGTCGTTTTTATATTTAAGAAATGTAAAAGATGTCAACAATTTATCTGGGCTCATATCCTATTATTTAAGTAAGGGAGTAATTAACTACTGAAAGCCCATATAAAATAATATTACACAAGTTGATAAGTACAAGTTTATACCATTACACAAGTACACAACTTCTAATTACCACTATAACCAAGCACACAACTTCTATTTACCACTTTGTAAACTTGTAAAGAATATAAGTACAAGTTCATAAGATTACACAAGTACAGAAACAACTATGGCTGATTTTTCAGTATCATCAAACTCTTGTTCAAACCCTATTTATGGTTATTTTGCTAGGTACAAAACCATCTTTTGTTTATACATTGTTACTTTCTTTTTACATTGTTAATTTATTTATAAGTTCATCTATATTTTCTTACAGGACAAACGAATTACTTGAAAATTATTGTGTGTTTGAAGTTAAGTATGATGGTGTTTTCATGCAATACCCTTTAATAGACCTAACTTACAGGGAAAATTTAGTGTTGATGTACTTTGTTATAATGTGTCATTTTCAAATTAATTTTTATTTCAAAGACTAAAACACAGGAGACTTTTTAAATTATTTAACCTTAACAGAATAAAAAAAGATTTTGCATGAAATATTACACCTACATGATGAGTGGGTATGTACCTTCAACGGGTAATACGAATGGTTTTGCTTCGATTTTATGCCTCCAAAAGTATTCAAGGATCCATTCACGATAGGCTAGGGCTGTTTGTAGAGGGTCTTTGACTGTCAATGGTAGTTTACGGCTCAATCTGTATAAAAAATAGACACCCATACACCACAATCCCCGTATAGGTTTGCTTGCTCAACAACCTTTGAAAACATGTATTTGATCTCATACGACTCAACTGATATGCCCTTGCTCTTTAAAACACCATGCTGGTTTAGATACAAGGTAAGCTGTTGTGGCAAGTTTCACTTCATTGTTCGCCACCATGGTCTCCTATTTCCGAAGACATAACCAAGACTATCATAAAACGTAACAACTCCATTAGAGATATGAAGCTCGGCTAGACACCAGTGCTTCTTTGGTTCATTGACAGAAAAATACACCTATTTAAAAATATAAAGTTATATATTTTGGAACGAGTAATGTGACAGTTATATAAGTAAAATTTTTAGAAAAACAACCTTCTTAACATCTGACCACGCCACTGGATACCTTACGCCATTGAAATAATAGTCAGGCATTGTTCCACCTAGTATGGATGGTGAGAAATTGGGGCTTACCATGGCCCAATCTGCGCCGGTTCTCTAAAATACCACATTAGATCGACCTATAAATCAAGGTGTTGTGCAGGGAAAAAATTAAATTAACTCACATTAAGTATAATTAATAAACATCAATGCATAATAAGATTAATTTACTTACACTGTCATGCAACCAGCCGTCTTTTGCTGGGTCTAGACAGGCTAAACCTAACCAGAAAGCTCGAGTAACTGCAATGTCTTGATAGCCCTATTGAAACTGATATTCTGGAAGGTCTTGCATTTTTATAAATTTAGCAAAATCATTAGGCAGAGTTACCTTCTCCTTTTTGCAGTTATGTGGTCTTGACAGTTGCTAAAAAAATTAACATTCATTATAATGAACAAAATGTAAATGCTTTGTTAAATTTGATAAAAAGTTGAGTCAAACCTCTACAAACACTTCTAATGTCATTAATTCATTAATTGACCTAATTTTTGGCGCTCCATACACATCCTGTAAAATAATTTTCAATAAGTGTAAGACAAATTTGAAATTAGGATTGTTAAACTAGGAAAGAATTATGTGTTTAGATGTACTGTACCTCTTCAAAATCAGGGGCCGTAATGAAATCCCCGTTGACACTCTGGGATCTTTGTGTTTTTTTTTTTTTTTTTTTTTTTTTTTTTTTTTTTTTTTTTTTTTTTTTTTTTTTTTTTTTTTTTTTTTTTTTTTTTTTTTTTTTTTTTTTTTTGGTGGGTTGTAGTAGTACTTGGCTTGTTGACCATAACGAGAATCGAGTGACAAAGTCAGCCAACCTCTTCATTTCTTTACATACCTTAACACATATTTTACTACAAACCACGCTTCTTCCTCTTTGGTTTGACATTGGAAAAAACACTGGCTAAGCAAGGTTTGTAATCATCTTTAACCACATTGAAGTACTGCGACTTGTTACTTTCATGCTAATATTCAAATTTATCTTATAGTTAGGTAGAATAAATGATAACGAAGTACAAGTACAAGTCTAACCAAGTCACAAAATGAAGATACCTTAACATTTTCTAAAAACACAGTAGTTTTATCTTCTTGCTCATCAATAAACGCATCAACATGTTGTTTTACCGGTGGGTCTTTGACTATCAATTTCTCATCTTCATCTATTAACTACATTTCATCTAAAGAATACTTAGCGTGGTGCTTTTCCTCGTGCTCTTCCTCGTTCAAGACAGACATGTAGTCATCCGCAAATTCACAATCCTGAAATAGTTACTTAATAATTAGAACATAAAAGAATTATAACGGAATGAAGGTAATTTAAATTTAAATAAATAAGCAAATATAATATATATATATATATATATATATATATAAATAAATAAAAAATAGATAATTCAACATACATGACATGAATAACAGCTGTGGGATGAGAATCAAGTTCACTACAGAACGAACAAATAGCAATATCATGTTGAAGACATCAAATCCCGATTATCATTCGCAAAATCCAATGGCTTTTATAAACGACCAAATGTGGAAGGCGCACTATGCGAATCAGAATACTCATTCTTTTCCCATCTCATTGTCAATTAGCATACATCACAGCGACTTTTCCATTATCAATATCAGTAAGAATCATGTTGACTGTAAAAAAACATAGAATTCATTCTCAAAAACATAATAACAGTAAAAAGAAATGATATAATTTAACAAACGTTAATATGAAATGATGTTGATATGAACCATGGGGATCCATTAGCCCGAACCACACAAATACTTGTTGTTAGAATTAGATTATCGTTTTGGTGATATCCCATTCTTACCTATCGAAATTACATCCCAATACCAACACCGCAACATTCACCATTATCAATAACAGCAAGGACAGGAAGATTGACGTTTCAAGATCATAAAAATATAATTCGTCTGTTGACAACATTTATACAAGTAACAAATAAAAAAATGGGATATATTAAAAACTATCAAATATTATATAGTTGATGTGAACCGTGGGATCATTAACGAAAACATCAAATCCTTAGTTGACAGCAGTATAAGAACGATACCAGATATCATGGTTTCCATCTGCATTGCCAATTGGCATACCATCACCGGCAACTTCGCCATTATCAATATCAGCAGGACATGATGATGACTACAATTCATAAAATTTAATTCATTGCGGACAACATTATACAAGTAAAAAATAAAAAATAGGATAGTTTAAAACTATCTAATATGATATAGGTTGATGCGAACCATGGGATCATTAGACGAACCACCTAATCCTCGGTTGACAACATTATGAAGACCGATTCCAATATCATGGTTTCCATCTGCATTGCTAATTGGCATACCATCACCGACAACTTTGACATTATACATATCAGGAACGAGAGCATGTTTGACTGTAAATCAAAAAATAGAATTCAGATTATGACAACATTATTACAAGTAACAATAAAATATGTGAAATCTTTAAAAAACAATTATAAATATAATTTAGGTTGATAAAAACTATGGATCTTAGTACGACCACCATTTCCTTTGTTGACAAAAATTTGAATTCACAGTCTCATCATAGCTTTGTGCAATCTTTCATCACAACCTAACCAACGGAACTTTCCTTTCTAAGAGCAACCAATTTCAGCAAAAAAATTTAGCCATGTGGCTGTTTAATCTTTGTCAGCTAACATGATTGCTAGCACACCAAATAATCCATCTAAATCCAAAAAAAGCTGATCATTTAAACTTTCATGAGAATTGGCTGACAAAACAGAATTGGCTGAGACAGAATTGTGTTAAAAATCAACATAATTGACGACACCCGCACCCTCATCATGGGAAACATTCATGTCTTCATCAACCAAACCATTGATAAAATTAATACTTGCAATAAACCATGATTCCTTTGTGTCTGAATGAGTTGCATAAAGCTCCAAAATTAGATTGGAATCCTAAGAAAATAATTAACAAAAGTGCTTAACTACATGTTTAATACAAATATACATTATTTAAATAAAGATACATGTCTGTTTACCGGTCTAAATAGACTATTATAAGTCTTTTTTCCCTCAACTTTGTAACATTGACCAAGCAATACCACGGCGGTAACACAGAAATATCCTTTTTTTCGACCACCATATTATGCTTTTTGGGTAACTCTCCAAAATTCATATCTAAACAAGGGTAATTCACGTATATTAGCTGCTGTTTATTAAAAAACATACCTACTTATACAAGATAAATAATAAAATGAAAGTTATTAAATGACCAAATGTACAAATTTTTAACAATAAAAGGATTAAAGTATTAAGAATAGTAACCTTAAAAGCCCAAACAAAACCATATAGATTGTATGTGGGATAGTAATCTGGTTTTTTTTACTATCTCTTCAATGATTTCCGTGTAAAGCTACACATTCCACAGTCCTTTTATAAAAAATTTCTCACATGTATTCACCCCAAGGATAATCATCCCACTTATCAAAATCCTCTAGACACTAAATGCCTAGGGATGCAATTCCTGTCCTCCTTACCCATAAACACCAACTCAGCAACAATTAGGAGACAAACCCTTACCGCATCCATGTCAGACAAACCTAACCAGGTTTTTTTATGTCTAAGAACTCCCAACAGTTCAATCGACTTTACTTTGTTTACACCTTTTTTGTTATTTTTTCAGGAAAGACACGCTGGCAAAAAGGACTAGATTTGGTATGTTTTTCTGACACAATACCAAATCGAAAACCAGTGATTAAACAAAACTCTTTCCGCCCAAATTGTAACCAATGATCGCCAATATGGAAGATCATTGGGGGACAGTCAGAATGAATCTTAGATACAAATACCTGATGATGCAAGACATAATGCATCAAATGGTTATCATTGTCGTGCGACGGAATATCCAACCAACGCCCAAAAACAGTTCTTCTAAATAACCTTTCAAGAGTAGGATTCCTTTATAAAAGAAGTTTAATTTCTTCAAGCAACTTAACAGTAGACCTAACACAGATTTTTACATCATACAACTGGTTAGATTCAACCATATCAAAATCAATAACCGAGGTGAGCGTGAGGGGTATAGATTGTGTTAATGGGTTAGGGTTCAGAGATGGTAAAACAGGATGTGATCATGGTGTTAGACGTGTGTTTTAATTTGAGGGTGACGGGTAGAAGAAGAAAGAGTTTGGGTGTGTGTTTTTTATTTAGTGCTTGTGTAATTTTGTGTATAAACAAAAAAAACAAAAATATTAAGTACAAAAGATAATATTATAAAATTGGTTGCCCTGAAGTATAAGTTGCCAATAAGTACAAGTTGCACATATTTTTAAATAAAGTGTATGGGTAAAAACGCCAAAAAACCAGTCGCCCTATTTTTAGATGCCCAAAAAGTACTAGTTTCCCTAAAAACATTAAGGTACATATACCTTTCACATACTTTACAAATACCTTACACATTTTGTCCTTTAATATTAAAAAATGGACACATGCACATTCTTCCTAAGTTGCCCCGATGCCAAGTTGCCCTGGTCTAGAAAGAAAAAACATTTTTGAAGATCTAGAATGACTTTTGGGGATGTGTTTTTTGTGCTAGAAATGGAATTTAACCTTTATTTTAAAGGTATTTTTTCATTAACGAATGTATTGCAATTTTGTCGTATTTATGAAAAAAAAAATCTTTTTTTATATGAAAATAAGTCTTATTCGTAAAGGCACAAATGATAATTCACATTTAAACCGAGGATAACTCGTCCATTTAAAATATTTTTTCTAATTACAGTAACGGATGTGGTCCGATGTAATACCAAGACACAATGGGCCATCTATGTTTTCGGAATAAATACTACTATTTATAATTTGTATATAGGCCTATTGACTGCAACGAGACGTCACCATTCACTTTCAGTTTAGCATTGAATTCTAGTGACTACTGACCATAGGCAACTTGTGAATTGATGATTTCTTGTTACCAAACATCAAAGAGAAGAAATGCCCATACGTCTCGATAACCTAAATTGTTCCTTGATGCAAAAGGTATCAAAAATTGGCAATTAGTTTGTTCACACTTTATTATCATTAGGGTAAAAATCTAACTAAGGAAGCTAGCTAAATGTCACGAGCCAAATTCTGAAAGGTCAGGTTAGCGTGCATTAATGCGAGGGTTCTTGGTTTATTCATGTTGATCTTGTTAGAGGGGAGGGAGTCCATGGCTGTTGGCTTGGTGCCAAGACATGGCGCCAAAATGGCCAACGGCGCACGACACCATGGCTCGCGCCAAGGGTCTTCCGCGCCGAGGCTAACAGCCCACGCCAAACTCAATTTTTTTTTAAATCTATCCGTTAGGGGGAGCGGATATTCAAAAAAATATACCACCAAAAAAATCATAATTTTATTATCCCTTTAAAAATCCTATAAGTAACCCCACCACCCTTTTTATTTCATACTCACACACCACTTTTTCAATACATCTTTACTTCAATACTTCCTTTTTTTCTTTCAAAATAAGGATCAAATAATCTCAAACTTTTTTGACGCCAACCTGACTCATACGATCATTATGATGCTTTCTTTTTCAAACCCGACTAATGATCGATATATGCGGGATTATGAGTCGTATCAACATTATGGATGTGTTTTTGTGAGCAAGAGCCGTGGGAACGAGTGATGGTCCAAAGAGGAGAAGACATAATATATTATCGTAAACGAGAAGATGCAGATGAGAGTAGTTTGTGTTTTTATTTATGTAATGTTTAATATTGTTTAAGTTTATAAATTTTTAGTTTTATGAATGTTTAATATGTTTTAATTGAATAAAAATTAATTTGAATTTATTTTAAAAAAAATGCTATGCACCAGAATTCTGGTGCCAAACCACTCCCACTGAATTCTGGTGCCATACATTCGTGTCAAACTCCATTTTTCTGACGTGACACCACTTTTGGAGTTTGGCACCAAGAGTTTGGCACCACGACTCCCTGTGCTCTTAAAGTACCCCAACGATAAGGGTATAGTACGAGCTACGAGTATATGACTCAATATGGCACTACACTGGTAAGGAGTTGGGTCCGCTCCCCTGATGAGTCCAAGGCATGATGAAACAGTGAAACCTCAAGTATACGCGGATGGATAGTTGATCTATTGTTAAGATGGTCACTGGCCAATGAATTGACTAACCTTATCGGTGTAAGAACTGTCACGCGTGATCGAAATAATGACTCCGTGACAAGTGGCATCAGAGCCACGTCCGACCGAGGCGGACCAAAACAGAATCGTTCAAGTTGTTCTACCAAAAAGTTCTTAAAGGTGTTGGTTGTGTGAAGGTGGTGGGAGTGAGTTCCCGGGATGTTGAAGAGTTAATATAATGTTGTGTAAAGGTTCACAATATCGCATTCGATGGAAGACAAAGAGAGTAATGGACTAATCCAAACGGGGATGACGAGTGGCTGCACGTTGGATCTTAAGTCGCCAGAAAGAGTAATGGAATAATCCAAGGTAGAGTGTAGTCGCTACACGCTGGGACCCAAAGAGTTGAAAGTTGAATGTCCCTTTAAGCCATGAAGCCGGAGTAAAGCCAAAAGTCGTTTGTTAGTGCGAATGACCATGCACGAGGTCGTGCATGAATTGGTGGTGGGAGAATGTCACGAGCCAAATTCTAAAGGGTCGTATTCTGCTTGGAAGCGTGCATGATTGCGAGTGTTCCTAGTTTATTCTTTTTGGTCGAGTAGATGACTCGATATGGCATTACACTGGTAGTGGACTTCGCTAGTTTACTACGTGGGTTGAATGGTTGGTTATTTTCAAGTAAAGACGCCACGGCCTGGTGAAAACAATAACTCCATGACATAAAACCTTTAAATAATAGCCTTTTAATAAATTTCTGGCGGAATGATGGAAAGGGGAACAAATTGGCATCTAAAAATTGACAATTTTTGGTTGGTAAACATTCATAATTGCATGATCATTTTGTCACTAAAGTTTCACATTCACATGTGGGAGAAGGAACGTACAAGGTTAAATATTGTGCATGAATTCACCAAAAAAAACTTTAATAAACGGTGAAAGTGAAACTTTAGTGACAGAGAGCAAACTCTTCAACAAGATCTTATAAGAGATCAACATTAAAAATGGATAGGAAGAGACGACTTCTAATGCTAGAGTGCGTGGCATCTCGATTGACACGCATACCATGATGATTTAACATATAGGTACCGCATTATGATGTGACGACGACTCGGTGAGTACCAAGTAACTAATACTTTCAGTAAAGACATATAACGCTATAGGAGAATAAAATTAACAGATACTCTGAAATTAAAAAAAGACAATTTCATATATGCCCAATAGACTTATCATTATGATGTTTCTTTTAGACATATATATATAGATGTTTTTCATTAAAAAAATATGAAGTAATCAGTTCTTAATACATTGGCTGAGTCACATCACTTATTACTGATCAATATTTACACACTCTTGTCTTCAACGAGGTATAAAGGAGGTGAGATGTAGACAGTCCTGAAGGTAGAGAGGTTACTTCCAGAGGACCTCCGGCCATGCAGTGAGTGAGGATCGAACCCATAACCTTTGTCTCCAGAGAGTCTTTTTTTCAACTGATTCAACCATACTTGTGTTACATCACTTATTGCTGATATATAAGTTTATTCAAGTTAAATACAATAAGATTCGATGATGTAGTATAGTAACATAATAATCAAAGAATTAGTTTTTGGAGTGTCTGGCGAAAAAAATTGTTTTAATGCTTAACGTAGAATGACTTAAAAAGATTAAGAACAATCTTATCAAACTCTTCAGTGAGAAAACTTGTGAATGAAATCATCATTGAGTATGCTAGGGGAGCAAGCTCGTGCAGTGAGCAAGCTTATCAACGAGCAAACACATCAGCAAGTGTCCTGATAAGTTTGTGACTTGTTGGAATTGATTTACTACTAACTTGTAATGGTCTTTGACTTATTCAACGACAACTTTAATTGCGGTTTAATGATTATTATAAATTGATCTTGTAACCATTATTGCTAAAATGTAAGAACATTATATTTATGAGGACATTAATGAGTCGATTAATTATCATAATTTCATTGACTCAATAATTTGTATATGAGAGAAACATCATGCTCGAGATAAACACGCTAAAACCTAATTACTCGTAAGCGAAATGATTATTGTATTTGTGTCTAAATCAAGAATATATCTTTAAAATATTCCAAAAAGATATTCATATAGCCGAAACAAATAAGAACATCTACTATGGTGGTTTAACAATAGGTCTAAGAAGTTATGAAGAGGTCTAAAAATTTGTGCACCATATTGAGCAACTAATTAAAGCTCATGTGACATGAAAAAGTCTAACATTTTAAAGAGGTTTATAAATTAATGTTATTGCATTAAGTGATGAGTTTATAAACCAACTAAAAGCTTTATCTATAAGAGAAAAGTTCATTTGCATACCAGTTTCTCCTCACATATCAAATGACAAATCTCCACCATCCATTTGAGTTTGATTTAATGGTGAGGATTAATCTAAGATTTCTTTATTTATTTTTTAAAACTGATTACACATTCTTAAAATATTTGATTCGATTATCTTCACCCTATCAGTGTCATAACCCAAATACAACATTCCCATTAAAATATATGGAACATAGTCAAAGTTTATCCAGGTGAAGAAGGACATGGGTAGTGGGATGGGGGAAAGTTAATTTTGTCATATAATAGTAGCACCAATTTTCTCCTCCATAATCGCACCAATATAACGTGATCAAACCCAATCATTATAAGCAATGTTTTAAAAACCGGTTTTTTAATTGACTCGGTCGAGTCACCGGGTCACGGTTCAAGCGGGTTTTTTGGCCAAAACTGGCTTCCGGTCACTCGACCGGTTCACGGTCCAACCGGTTCAACCGACCGGGTCAACCCGGGTTTTAAAAAACTGATTATAAGCACACCGAGCTCCAAATTTCTATTATTAAAAGTACGCACTATAAATGGCTCGGGATAAGCCAAATGCCTGAAAACACTCGAGAAGAAAAACTTTATGTGAATCCAACTAACGTCTTGCTGGGATTGGACACTAATAATATAATGGCCGGTAGATAAGTAAGCAAAATAAGATACATGTGACTAAATTTGTGTTAATTGACCTATCCGGAAAAAAAAATCATTGATAATTTCAGATTAATTGCAAAAACAAAAAAAAATGTACAAGAATGAACTATGAAGACACTCTAAAAGTTCATAAGTCATAACTCTCTAAAACAAGCTTCTAGCTTGGAGCATAAGTAACCCCTTTAAATGATGAATATTAAATGGTTCTTTATTAAATTATGTGGTTTGGAGCAAAGATTTTAAGACCGAAATCTTACTAATAATCGTTTTCGTTTTTGCAAGATCGTGATCGTAAGATTAAAGCGAGATCTTAAGATCCTACTATAATTTCATTTTTCTTAATATATATTAAATTATGCAAATCTACATAATTTATATATCATATATCATGAATATGTAAGTCAAATTTATGATTATGAGGTGATTAATACAATTAGCCTATTTGTTTTTCATATTTTACAAAACTTATTATATAAATTTATAGTTTTTTAACTTTTGGCGCGAGAAAAGCAAGATCGGATCGAATAAGATATTAAAATCCTATAGCGAGATCCGGATCCTATTAATATCCTATCTCACAAAGATTATACGTAAGAACGAGATCGTTTTTGCTTTATAATATCGTAAAATCGTAAGATTTTAATATCATGATCGGTAGGGATGGCAAAAAAACCCGAACCCGACGGGGTAACCCGAAACCCGAAATAATTGGGGCGGGGCGGGGCATGCTTATCGGGTTACGGGGCGGGTTTGGGGCTTAAACGGGGATTTTTAATCGGGTTTGGGGCGAAAGTGGGGAATAACATCCCCGCCCCGCCCCACCCGATTAATATATACACATATAAAAATATATGTATATTTATATAGTATCTTGTTACTATTTACCGTAATACTATAAGTACTTCTTATATTGTTAATATTTGTATCTTTGTATTATTGCAAAATTGTTATTATAGGAAACTTGTTTAAATATCATATTTTAAGATTTAACTTCTTTATAGTGTAATTTTATTCATTTTTTCATGTATGATAATATAGTGTAACTTATAAACATTGTTTGTAATTGTATTATTAAAAGTTATTTATAGTCTTAAGTTTAATTGCTAACAGTCTAATCAAATAATAATAAAATATGAAATGGTGCGGCTTTGTCGAGAATTGCACACAAGAGACACTCCGATAAGATACCCCGATTAGTAGGCCGGGAGGGTTTGGGGTGTATCACGCCCCAACGGGGCGCCCCGATAAATCACGCGGGGTTCGGGGCGGGTTTGGGAGAGAACATTAGGTAAGCGGGTTTGGGATGGGATGTCGCCCCGCCACAAAACCCGCCCCGTTGCCTTGCCATCCCTAATGATCGGGATCTTAACAAATATGATTTGAAGATATAACTAGATGAGCAGCTTAATACTCTAATAGAGAGGAGTTTTTGAGAACCTCTCTATTAAGATGAAATAAAAAATTGAGCCGCTTATTAAGTCAAATATAACATGAAACAACTAAGGAAACCGTTGCAAGCCCCTCAAGGGTCTAACCTAAAGTGCAATCATTTAAGGCCTCAAACTAGCAACTAGCATTATAGCTCTAGGTACCATAACTTGGTAACACCAAGTTTTGAGCCGTCACGTCAGTTTTTTCACATTCAGATTCACATCCAAAAAAACTCAGGTAACCATAACTCAATAACACCACTTTTTGAGACACACTATTTTATTTTTTTTCATCACTTTTAAAACTAAATAAATTCATTTTCATTCATTAAAAATTAAAATTACAATTCCTAAAAAAAAAATAACAACCGGAAATTAAAAAAAAAAATTTACACAAACTTAAAACTAAAACATTCGAATTTTATTAAAAAAAACTACTCGTCGGAGTCGTCTTCGTTGTTCGGTTCCATCGGCATTTCGGCGCGTAGCTTGGCTTTGATTTGTTTTTTTTTTTTAACAAAACAAGCCTCAACGAGACGTTGGTGTGTCAACTTGGCCTCCAACGCCGTCGTCAATTTCACATCCACGGTACCGTAACGCCGGCCACGGCGTTAACGCCGGACCCCACGGCGTTACGGTACCCAACGCTCTTAGGTAAACGAAAACGGATGACATCTTTATTATTCAAGTTTTATGAAACGCGACTCAGATGTACGTCGCTTAATTAGAGTCCATGACCCGGTTCAAGGGATAAGGCGGCTTGAACCAAGCCATTTTAACTTTTTTTATTCAAGTTATATGAGGTGCAACGCATGAGCGTTATGTACCTCGTCGATCATGTTGTATCTTGTATGTGGTCAAATCACCATATGAGGTTACACAAACATTATCTTACCCACATGTCCAAATATTGATCATCGTGTTAAGTTCAGAGTCCTCAAATGACTTTGGTTTGATTGATATTTACGTTCGAAAAATCTACGGGTCAATTGGAGAGATTTTATGAATATAAAGTCAAGGGTTTTAGGCTCGGCTCCTGTCTACTTCAGTTAATGCTTCACTGGGATATGCGAGTTGTCGGAGGAGTTGTTCTTTGTGGGTGGACAATGACTGGTGTCAAAAAATAACCGAGATCAAGCTCTCGTCAATTCATATCCGTCAATTCACACATTTTTGTGAATCGTGTTAAGTGTCGTAATAGAATTAATCATTTACTGTAAGATTGTAGATGAGACCATGCGAGGGTTCACTTGGTGGGAGACAAACGAACCACCACTACGAGTCTGGCGGTGGTGTCACCGGCACATGCATGGTCCACAAACACAATCACGAAGGAATAAATAATACGAATCGAAAAAGATAAGGTGGCATTGACTTTGTGGACCAAAATATTAGGCCTCGTAAGTCTTTTTTAGGTTATGGCGGTCCCGAATGCACTAA
>BQNB010145280.1:0-16739 GCA_026074375.1 Tanacetum coccineum
AAAATATCAGCAGGATTTGCTCTGAAGAAGAAATTTTTTTTGCACGAAAATCAATTATTTTAGTTTCTGTCCAAGACGATCGATACGCCGTATCCAATGGAAGTGGATACGCCGTATTAATCTGTTGAGATGAATACGCTGTATTGGATAGAGAACTGGATACGCCGTATTCAGTGGGATTGGATACGCCGTATTCAACTGTCGACCAGAACAGTGTATTCAAGAAAAACAATTAAAAACGCAAACAATTAAACACACAAATATATATACAAGCAAACAATTAAAGACAAATATACAAAATATATAGAATATACAAGAATATACACTAATCTAAATTAAACTAATTCTAAGAGTTAGATCTAATCTAATGTTAAAAACCAAAATATCAAAATAAAAATCAAGATTAATTTTCACTCCCCGGCAACGACGCCAAAAACTTGATGTGTCGTTGTGTGGTGTATATTTTATTGTTTCAAGTTTTAAATTTATATTTTACCGACTCAACCAAAAACAACACTTTAACGGGCAGTGTACCCGATCGGTAGTAGTTTCGTGGTAAGTAGGGTGTCGATAACTGAGAGCGAGGTTAAATCTATAAATTTAATTAATATTTTGGTTATCTAATCTATGTTAATTCTATTCTAATTCTATGTAAAGCCTATGTCAGTCTAAATCCTAATTCAAACGGGAAAAAGGGGTTTTCAGCCTGAGAGACTGGTACGGTTTGGTTGGTGACTACAATCAATTCAAGACACTATTACCCACGCAAGCTAATAGACAAAGGATAAAAAAGTGGTCGAACCTTATATAAGAAAACTCTATTAACCATTATTAATCCGATTAGAACGTTGGCTTGTTTATTAAGTGTAATGATTTCTTCTCTAGAGGTGGCATATCATTCTTAAGACTTAGGCGTTACATAGACACGTTAATTCTGTCACAGTTAAAGCAATGGTAATCTTGTTAAACCCTAGCTCATATAGACTTTACCCGCTTACCGCTTAATGGCAATATATACACTAATAGTCCACTTGTCCAACTATCCAATGGAATCTAACATTATTTGTTGAATTATCTAGGTTACCTGCTAGTCAACACGATTAATAAACCATCAGCAATATCCATCTAACTAGTTAAGCCCGAAGCGTATCCTAGACACAGACTTAGAAGGACAATACATGTGAAACTATTATTCTAGATGTATAAATTACTATATGGAGAGCTATCCCGGACTCTAGATCCGCTTGGTCCACTTTACTAGATCCAGTTGAATGATAGGTCGCATACAAAAGCGCGTAAACAAGTATAAATTGATAAACATAAACAAGCACTCAACGATAAATCAAGAAATTGATATAAACAAATACCAAACATTCAGATCTTCATAATAATGGCTAATACCCGAAGGTATTAGCCTTCAAACGTCATAATAAATACAAGAGTAATAATTTAGCCAAGGTAAACTAACCGAGTTAACGAATGATACCAAAAACTGAACGATTACTAAAGTATATGAAATTACACGATGTCTCCTATGGAATTGAATACGTTGCTCGACCTCTTCTGCTCTTTTTCTCTTCTAAAAATTGACTTTTGTGGTTTAGGTATCGAGAATATGATTTAGCACACCTAAAACTTGTTTTTGAGTTTTCTATTTATAAGGTCTGGAAGTCGGTTGGATACGGCGTATCCATGTATTGGATACGGCGTATTGGGGATTTCTTAGAGTAGGGACCACGTTTGATATCTTCCAGAATATTATATTGATTTCATATCTTGAATACGACGTATTGAGTCCTCTGGATACGGCGTATTGATCTTCATTCCTTTTGTGGTTTTTGGTAAGTGCATGTACGGATACGCCGTATCTTCCTTGATGGTTACGGCGTATTGGTCTTCAGAACAGTAATCTTCAAAATATCTTCATTTTAAGCTCCAAAATGCTCGTCTTTTGCTAGGTTTCACCAATTACTCCATAATTACTGTAATTCTCAAATATAAACGATTAAGTAACAATTCTTTGCAATAAATATACAAAATGGGTTAATATCGTGGGATAAATAATGCTATAAAATAGATGTTATTTGATGTCATCAAAATATTAAATAATTGTGAAGTAAAAATGTGAAGTTCTTCCGGTCTGATGTTAATTAAAAAGTTTAAAATTTTTGGTCATTTTGAGTATAATAAAAAAGGGCCGTTTTAACTAAGGCAACATATCTAATCTTGATTATATTACGATGTTGATATATGTTATTAGTAGTGTTCATGCCTCTTTTTTCTTCTTAAAATCAATAACCAAATTCAATATCCAGAATAAAAATGATTAGAAACTTCACTTTATAAAGAAATACAAGTACAAACACAATTGATTCAAAAAAGATAGACAAAACACATGCAATATTCATTGTAAATGCTTATAGTTTACCCTAGCCAAGTAAATAAAAGATTAAAAAATTACGAGTATAATTTTAGCAAATATCATGACATTAGTATGCAAAATAATCTTAGCCAATATCATGTAGAAAACATGCGAAATCATCAATTTAGCAAATCAGTAAATGATTAAATAGTTATATCGACATGATTAACAATAATACAACATGAGGTTATATACAAACATATAAAAATAACACGAAGTCGTGTTATTTGATTCTCTTGAGGGAATCATAATAAAACTTAAAGTTTTTTTTCATATAATATAACATGAGGTTATGTTATTGATTCTATTAGAATCAAAATGGTCCACACGGAGGAGTAATTGGCCCACAAATATACATTTTAATTCTTTCTAGGAACGAAAGAGATTCTTTTTCAAGTTTATTGATTGAGGGCCTAGTTATCATTTTTCTAAGAGAGCATGCTCCACATGATAAACAAACAGCTTAAAAGCTATAAAAGGCTAATAAGCTGTTTGGCCCAAATGACTAGCCAAATAGCCTCTAAGGGCACTTAAGGCTTGAAAACAAGCTGCTTAGTGGAAAACTGATGGGCTTTGAGGAAATACAAGGCCTTAAAGACTATCCCAAGGGCTGTCTCAATAAGCAAATGCATTAAGAGTTGAAACAAAAATAAGTAGTTAAAAAAGGCAGAGAAAGGTGCTGTTTGTATCAGCATGTGCTAAAAAAACAATTGGCTTATCTGCAGCCTATAGAATAAGCTGGCAAATAAGCCTAAAAGTGAAAAATAATTAAATACAGATTGAGATGAACCACAAATGAGCTTATACTCAAAATCTTAGATGCTAACACTACTTTTAAGGGACTGATAATAGAAAGTAAAAATATGGCAGTTTTAACTATGAAAACTAACTTAACAAGACTTGACAGGTTTTGCTAGAAGCAAAGTAAACCAAAAGGGTTTTGCACTACTGCATTATACCTCTTAAAACATCTCAAAAACAAGGACTAAAAGCAGCTTAGGTCTATGATTCAGGTTAAGCATGTATGAACAATTTTATAGCCATAGATTAAAACCATGTGTACAAAACACCTTAAAAATGATTTTTACACTATAAAAACTTTAAAAAATTGTCAAAGATAACTAACTAAGGCTTATTAAAGAAAGTCTAGAGACCCAAAAGGGTTTTACACCCAATTTGACCCGTTTTACCCTCTGTCCCAAACACCCCTTTAAGGTAGGAAGATTGGTTTAAAAACTAATTACACTACTGTATTTATGAACAACCCCATATAACCAGATAATTATTAAGCTTGCTAAAATCCTAAATGGGCTTAATAAAAAAACTCTGAATAAGCAATGAAACAATCAAACCAAGACTTTGCAGATATAATCTATAAAAGGCAAAATTAAATAAAAACAAAGAAACAATAACTAGAACAATTCAAAAAAAACAATATAAGAAGGAATAATAAGCAACAAACAACAACAATAATACAGAATAAGCTAAAATTAAGCAGTGCTACAGTAGACTTTTAAGAAAATTGAAAATCAGGAACCTTAACAAGTTTCCCATAAACTTTGCTGGCTGAATTCTAGTAACCCATGACAACCTATTGCCTCCCATGAGGCTCTAAAACCATGGCAATCCATTATTAACCATGCTCCAAATGCTTGAAACCATAATTTTTCTTATGTTAAGGACATAAATACTTGTAAAAGGCTTTTTTTCCAATTCCTTTTATATATGAAAAACATCATGTATAACTTGATATGTAGCTTATGAAGGCTTATGTAGATGGCTTGAAAACAGGGAATTAACTGAGTGCAATGAACCTTAAAAGACATAATTTAACTTAACTTAGAAACTTGAATTTTTGCATTAATATTGAAAGGTATACAAAGCTGTAGACTGAAAGAGTATAATTTAAAGACAAAACAACATTAAACTTAAGACATTGAAAATAACATTACACTAAGAATTGCAAAATTACACTAGATAAAAAAACTACTCTACACACTCTGTCTTCTTTTCTTTATAAGGCTTGCTTATGCTTCAATCTTGTGTGCTAGTTGTGTTTGTTTGGTGGAAGCAAACCATAAATCATCCTAAAGCCAACCAAGCCATCTTTGCTTCATTTGAACCATCTTCAGCCGTATGGATTAGCCATTGAAAAGAGTAGGGAAGCCAAATGGGATTTAGGGTTTAGTGAGGTGAGGGTGAGGGGGATGAATCTTTGTGTAATTCGTAGATTGAGTGTTTTTGGAGAAGAGTGAAGAGGGTTTACTGGATTTGGTTTTTGGGGAAGAGAATCAAAAGGAAAATGCGGGAATAAGGGTTTTTATAAAAGAGGTAGTGAAACAATGGTGAGATTGGTGAAATGGCACTTGTTCCCTGAAAGTTATAAGTGGTTTGCAATTGTTTTCATCCTTGTGATACAAAGTTTAGGAAATTGGCAGGAAAGGCCCCTCAGAGTTATATATGTAATTACATAGGAGGTCCTTGGGTTAATATAACTTTAGGGGTTTGGCAGTTTTGGTCCCTCAAGTTATATTTTACTAGTATTGCAGTTTCAGTCCTTGTAGTTTTCCACCATGACACACAACTTTTGATTTGGCAATTTTGGTCCCTCAAGTTATGTTTTCTTCTTTTGGTTGACTTTTTAACGTTGTCTGCGGGGTATGACTTTATGTTTACTTTTTGACCAGACTTTGAACTATTTAGCTTCTTTTCGAATCCAGTAGCTCGGGTTTTGTGTCCGATTTGACCTCTGTTTTCCGTCCTTTTGTCGATATCCGATACCTGCACAGTATACAAAGCAAAACAAACATATTTTGGGTATTTTTTGTCTGTTTTTGGTCATTTAGGCTCGTTTTATTAGGTATAAAATATGTGTAATTAAGCACATATTAAATCCCCCATACTAAAGTATTGTCGTGTCCTCACGCAATGTTATGAAGTAAACACTTAAGAAAACCAAGAATCTCAATCTCCCTCGACTAATAACCTCGAAAAGTAGCTAAGTGTTCGTCAAGGGAAACTAAAGAATCAATAGCTTCGACAAGTCCCGTTTTCACTATTTTTTTAGATTTACACTAACTATCCCTAATTTTTTTGGATTTTCCTTTTTCTTTTCTTAACTACCTGTTTGACTTCCTTTATTTTATCAACACTGGGATCATAGAATGAGAAGCGCCCATAGAATAATCTACGGATGTCCTGACGGATAAATTCATCGTCCCCGATTTTTCACTTGTCCCAAGCTAGAGCGAAAAAACAAATCATCGTTAATACAAGTAAAAATTTCTAACACTAACTTCTTACTATGACTTGGTCAAATTTCGCTCCCGACAATTATTCAATTAGAGTGATTGTGCTTAATTTTAAGTTAAATTTAGATCGACAATTTTAGAAAGTAGTATAGTTTATGTGCATAACGATATTTCTGAAGAAATCTAGGGAAAAGACTAGATCACCCACCAACCAGCATATTCTCGATAGATCCCAGCCGAGTTCGACTTAGGTTATCAGGTTGAGACCCACCCACAGAGAATGTTCGAAATGAATAGCGGGAACCACTTCCACCCTTTAAGGCCGAATTTCTTAGATTTTACCGCTAAATAAACAATACTTCTCAAAGCACGGCAAGACATCAAAAATTTAATGATCTCATTGGTGAGACTATTCGATGTAGCGACCTTTCTTCTCGGAACGTCCCAGCCTCATCAGCTAAGTGCCTAGGTTTTTGTACATCCCGCGGAGAATATTAATCGAAATAACAACCGAGCGGCAAACCAACAAACCTTTTGAAGTCCTTAAAGCCAAGTTATTGCTTAGTTCAATATTATACTGTTGAGTTAGAAAAAGAAATCTTAACCATTAATTTTACATTATTGCTATAAATACTATACATACCGTCATCATTGTAACATACTACAAACATCGGCCAACTAAGCCTCCGACAAGATGTAGTGACTTAGTCTGACGAACGATTTTCTTATTGATAATACTTACAATGCACTTTGGCATTTATTAATCTCACATGGGTCTGTTTGAAGACTGGCAACATCGTTTGTGAGCCGCAAGATGCAGTAAAACCATTATCAGCCGATTGTTTATATTATATCATTATTATTATTTTTTTTTATTTTTTTTTTATTTTTTTTATTTTTTTTTATTATTTTTTTTTTGCAACATATTTTCCGTAATAGAGAAAATTTCGTTTTAGAAACTCAAGTATAAAGCTGAACTAAGATGAATATTTTCGTTTCCGAAAGAGCTTCTTTTTAGAAAATGTCGGTTTAAAGTTAAAGCAAAATTAAGCACGTTTATTAGTCAGGTTAAGAGCTTCTGGGAGAAAAAGCGACAAGTTACACTTATAAGCTTTTAAGATTTCCAAATAATCCTTGTTTAGCATCCTACTTGTAAATAACACTATCATTTTCCGTTCTTCGCAAATTTAAAATCCCTAATAAAAGGATCCGCGAATGCTTAGCCTAATAAACTTTCGTTTATTAAATGGTTAAGGGACAAAGCTAGGGCTCAACACGCCCGATCGAGTCAAAATTTATTCTCATTCTACCCATTGGGAGAGTCAAAACTGCGACAAAACACTTATTTTATTTTTGAAAATTTTTTCATTTTTTGGTATTTTTGCAAAAATTTTGGTGGTAAAAACAGGATTACGTGACAACAACGGCTGCAGGCAAAAATCAAATCGAAGATCCCCCCATACTAGAACTAAACATCGTCCTCGATGTTTTAAAGGGGTACCTACGTAAATCTAAGGCCGTTTATTAGGTGTGCCAAAAGATAAAACGTTAGTCGATTAGGTTTGGATATTGGATTCCCAAAATGAAGCTGAGGATGTGAAACTCTTGTGAATGAAAGATAAAACTGAGAGCACGAGAGTCTTCACAATCCGGGCAATCCTGGACAATTAACAACACAAACACAAAACACGGGTAATGGAAGAGGCGAGCCTCCACACAACAAGAAAACACTTATTCATTACTACATACTACTACTACGATAAGCATGGGGTGCCTCCCACGAAGCGCTTGTTTAAGGTCGCTATGCTTGACCCGTCCCCGAATTTATTGGTCCATGGGGAACGTCTGGAGATCCGGGACTACCTCGGTTGGTACGTCCCCTCCAAAGTAGTGCTTCAAACGATGACCATTCACTTTGAAATTTGAGGGACTACTCGGTTGGTTACGTCACCTCAATGATTTGGGAGGTTGCTTCAAACGCGTTGATCATTCACTTTGGAAATTTTTGGTCCGGAGTTTTTTAGTGTGAGTGTTAGTTTAAAGATGTTTTTGGGTGTTTTTGTTGAGTTAGTAGAAGTTTTGGGGGATAATCTCGAGCACGTGCCATATGGAAAAAAAACTGTAGATTTACAGTGAATGGTCCACTCCCAGGCGGGTTGGGCAGTCTTAAAGACTTTTGCCCGAGAATATCGTTCAATCTTTTCAATTATTGAGTTTAAATGAGGAGGGGACTCGATCTACCAGACTTTTGTTGAAAAAAAATATAAGCTTGTATCTAAATTTATGATTTGGAGTCATGGGATTCTCTTTGTTTTATCTTATAGATCAAAGAGTTTTCGTTAGGCATGATCACGAAAGTTCCATTAAGTTGTTTGAGTTGAACTTTCTCGTGTAACACCCGCGGTTTTTTGATATCAAAGTTTGTATGCTTTTAAGGGCACCAGAAAGTAAGCTGTGTGCTCCAATTCAAATGGGTAGATGACATGCCCTTTCCATTTTCAAGCTTGGATGGAGTGCTCCGATGGGTGTTTTCGTAAGCTGTAGGATATAAAGGCCCAGAGAGCGTCATCTGTTTGTACCTGACCAAGAGGCACGATGTTCGCACCACGGTCTTTCAAGAATTCTTTTCAAACCACGATTGGATACCTCAACCTGCCCACTTGTTTGTGGGTGATATGCGGTGGAGAGACGATGAGTGACTCCATATTTAAGCATGACTTTTGAAAACTGGTCATTGCAAAAATGGGTTCCGCGATCACTTATGATTGCACGAGGGGCACCAAATCTGGAGAAGAGAGATTTAAGAAATTTGCAAATAAATCGGGCATCATTGGTGGGGAGCGCTTTCGCTTCAACCCATTTTGATAGAATAATCATAACGGCCAAGAGTATATATTTGTTCCCTCTGAAGTCGGGAATGGCCCCCTATTAAATCATTGGCCTAAATGTTAAGATTTTTATAAACTTGGATGAGTTTTTGTGGCATCTCATCTACGTTGCAAAATTTTGCCATGACTGTTGTTAAAGTCACATCGGGTGACACAAGTCATGGGCATCGACTGTAGATCGTGGGACTAATAAAATCCTGAATCGAAGATCTTATTAGCAGTGTAATTGGACGTGTGTCCCCCGGTGGGGTCCATGTGGCAAGCTTTGAGAATGTCAAAAGCTTCTTGCCCCGAAACACAAACGCTAATTACGTGGTCAGCACAGATCTTGAATAGAAAGGGGTCGTCCCAGAAGTAATGTTTGACATCTTTGAAAAACTTGTTTTTCTGTTGGGTCGAAATTTCTTTGACAATGAAGTTCTCCTCATGGTAGTTTGCAAAGTCGCCAAACCATGGGATACTATCATTACGAAGAGCAACCGATCCAAGAGTTTCGAGTGGAAATGTTTCCGTGATTTCCTTGTTCTCGAACTCATTTTGGTGAGGGTTCTCAAGTCTGGAGAGATGATCGGCGGCAAGATTTTTTGCTCCTTTTTTTGTCTCGGATTTCAAACATCGAATTCTTGGAGCAAAAGGATCCACCGCATCAGTCTTGGCTTAGCATCCTTTTTAGCGAAGAGATACTTTATAGCAGAATGGTCGGTATACACTATGCTTTTAGACAAAACGAGATATGACCGAAATTTCTCAAAAGCGTACACTACGGCAAGTAATTCTTTTTCGGTCGTAGTGTAGTGTGCTTGAGCTTCAGTCATGGTTTTGCTGGCATAGTGAATTGGTTGGAAATGCTTGTTTTTTCGTTGCCCTAGGACTGCCCCAATTGCAAAATCGCTTGCATCACACATGAGTTCGAAGGGCAAGTCCCAGTTGGGAGCAATCAAAATTGGAGCCTCGGTCAATTTTCTTTTAAGTGTATTAAAGGATTCGATACACTCTTTTGAGAAGAAAAATGAAGTCTCTTTTTCAAGCAGGTGAGTCATTGGGCGGGCTATTTTTGAAAAGTCTTGTATGAAACGTCAGTAAAAACCGGCGTGCCCAAGAAAACTTCGAACACCTTTCACAGTAGTCGGGTGAGGGAGCTTGGCGATAACGTCAACTTTAGCTCGGTCGACCTCAATTCCCGACTTGGAGATTTTGTGTCCAAGAACAATGCCTTCTTTTACCATAAAATGGCTTTTCTCCCAGTTTAGGACCAAATTGGTGTCTTCACACCGTTTTAACATTTTGTCCAAATGGGATAGGCATGTAGAGAAAGAATCCCCGAAGACCGAAAAGTCATCCATAAACACTTCCATTGTTTTTTCAATCATGTCCTGGAAGATTGCCATCATACATCGTTGAAACGTGCAGGGTGCATTGCATAACCCAAAAGGCATGCGGCGATAGGCAAACCTTCCATATGGGCAAGTAAAGGTTGTCTTTTCTTGGTCCTTCGGGTCTATGGGAATATGAAAATAACCCGAGAAGCCATCGAGGAAACAATAGTATTGATTTCCCGCGAGTCTTTCGAGCATTTGATCCATGAAGGGCAATGGAAAGTGGTCCTTTCGGGTAGCTTCATTCAACTTTCTATAGTCAATGCACACTCTCCACCCTGTGACCAATCGAGTCGGTATTAAATCATTTTCATCATTTTTTACGACGGTCATGCCACCCTTTTTTGGTACACAGTGCACCGGGCTTACCCATGGACTGTCAGAGATCGGATAAATTAACCCAGCGTCAAGAAGCTTTTCAACCTCTTTCTTGATGACGTCATGGATTTTCGGATTTACCCGCCTTTGATGCTGAACTGTCGGTTCGTAGTCCTCTTCCATGAGAATTTTGTGGGTACAAAACTCTGGGTTGATACCCTTAATATCGGAAAGTTTCCAAGCGATGGCTCGCTTGTGGGACTTTAGAACCTTGATCAGAGCGGCCTTTTCCTCATTCTTCAAATCTTTTGCAATTATGACGGGCAACTTGTCGTTACCTTCCAGAAATGCATATTCTAAATGAGGTGGCAAGTCCTTGAGTTCAACCTCAGGGGGCTCATTAACTGAAGATTTTTCACTGTTTGCTTCACAAATTTTAAGATCTTTTCTGATTTCCGGCAAATAATTTCCTTGGTTCGGAGGTGGTGAAGGATCACTATTAAGGATTGCTTCGAGGAGAAGAATGTCCCCATCAGGGTCATAATACGTTGGATCAACTTCCGGTGAAGTTGGATCATCCTCTATAGCAAGAAAAGAGTCGGCTTCTTCGAAAAGGAGAAAATCACTGTCCCCGAATGGAGTTAAAGTCGGAGATGAAGTAGAAACGATTGGATCATAGTAAGGAGTGGGATTGCCACTCGAGATCACATTTGAGAAACCAAGAACTTCTTGAGAGTATTCTTCACAAGCCATATCAATGACGTCGATTTGGTTTGCCGTCATATGATTGTAATTAGCCGTGTATCTCAAAGTTTGGTCCAGATTAAATGTGATGGACTCTCTGCCAACATGAAGGGTTATTTCACCTTTGTACACATCTATCAATGCACGACTGGTCTTTAAGAAACTCCTCCCGAGAATTAAAGGTACTCGGGGGTCTGGCTCAAAATCTACGACCACGAAATCGGCTGGAAACTGGAACTCTCCCACCATTACATAGACGTCTTCGGCGATACCGATCGGTTCAGAGATCGAACGGTCTGCTAGCTCTAGCATCATGCAAGTCGGGGTTTGTTCGAGAAGAGAAAGATTTTTCCATACGAAATATGGCATAAGATTAATGCTTGTGCCGAGATCGGCTAAGGCGTTGCATGTATTAATCCCGGAAAATTCACATGGAATAAGAAATCGGCCAGGGTCTCCAAGTTTTTTTGGTAACTTGTTGAGGATGACCGCCGAGCAATTCTCGTTCAATGGAGTTCTAGCCATTTCACTCAACTTTTCTTTGTTTCCGATTAAAGCTTTTAGAGTCGAGGCGAATTTTGGCATAAGCATCAAAGCATCCGTAAAGCTAATTTCAAAACTCAAATCTCTAAAGATTTTGTAGAATTTCTCAATTTGGTCGTTAGCTTTTTCACGGCGCCTTTCATCATTTCTTCTTGAAGGAAATGGAATTGATGTTTTTTGGTTAGGCAATGAAGCAATAACTGGAGCAATTACGGGCTCAGAGATTGATTCATGATGGACAACTAGAGGTTGGACGTCTTTGGTGCTTCCGTTATTCGTAGGAGGCATCGTGTCCTTTGTGACCTCGGTCTTACATTCCACTACTTTAGGAGAAGTAGTGGGAATCATGGGTCCTTTGTAAGCAACACCACTTCGGGTGGTAATACCTTTCAAGTCCTCTTTTGGGTTAGTAACGGTGTTACTTGGGAGAGTTCCCGATGGAGAGTTCCCGAACCTGATGTGGAGGCAGTTTGGAAGTGGGAAATTTGGAAAGCTGTCCGTGAGATTGGTCAATTGATTTTGACATGTTTTGACCCTTGAGTATGATGTTCCTCATCACGCATCATTAGCCTTTACGAGGCTTGGAAAATCTTCCATTGATACACTTGAATTTGAGGGGATGGAGCTTGATAGGCGGGAGTTGATAAGCAGGAGGTTGATACAACATGAGGTCGAGTAGATTTGGACCTTGCTGAACCGGGAATGGTAAGCTGAAGCTGATTGAAATTCCTCGGTTTTGTTTGTAACAATTATGATTGTTTCCTTTGATTTGCACATTATGATTGTTTTTGCGGCTGTGGAAACGCCGGGAGAGGTCGAATTTGTTTTGCAATCGGGGGCTCGATAACCGGTGTTTCCTTGGTTGTAGTTAGCTGCGGCTGCTTGAGAGACATATTCTTGAATATTATCTCGATAAACATTGCCAGTGGTGGCTGGACAAGTTTGGTAGGAATGAGCACCACCGCAAGTAACACAACTTTCCTCAACCGCTTTTACGGGAGTAGGAGCGGGAGATTGATTTTTCTTATCAAGAAGTAAGGCTTTCACCATATCTTTCGCTATGCAAACATCAAGAAGAAATTTCAGGGGTGGAAGTGCTCGAACTCACTTTGGCAACAACCGGTTTGTTACGTGAATTACGGACTTTGGATTTGCTTTCAATGATTCTTAGGCAATCACGAGGCATTTTATCCAAAAAGTTACCACCCGCGGCGGAATTTAACGAATCTTGATCATTAGAGTTCAAGGCATTATAGAATGTATCGAGTTGATGCAATTATGAAAATCCATGATGTGGACATGCCCGAAGAAGATCGTTAAATCGGTCCCATGCTTCATAAAAAACCGTTCATTAAATTTTGTTGAATCTGGGATATATTTCATTTCGAAGATTTGTTGTTTTTAGATGGATGGGAAAAAATTTGTTGCATGAATTTCGAACAACGATTCATCCATGTTGATACGATGAGGGGGTTCTTCTCAAGCCAAAATCCGGGCTGCCCCCTCGAGGGTAAATTGGAAAAGCATTAGCTTCTACCGACGTACTCGGGACGTTCGGGAACTTCATCGTAGAAGTGATCTTGTTGAAATATCGGATGTGGGCATGAGGATCTTCTTTGTCATGTCCAAAGAATTGCTTGTTTTGAACGAGGTTAAGCAGACCGTGCTTAAGCTCAAAGTTGTCCGCGGTGATTTCGGGCACAACGATGGCATCCTCGTAACCCGCGGTGGGTGCTTCGAGCAATTGAGCCATAGTCCGGGTATCATCCATCGGAGCTAGGGGAGGAGCTGGATTTTCAATCGGTTCTTCGAGATTAAAAGGTTCAACAACAGGTGGTGGGGCCTGTTGTTGTTGATGGTGAAGATTACGAGATTGGGAACGAGTGCGCATGCACTAAAAAAGACAATTTACACTAATTTTTTTTGTTCTTTTTTTGGTTTTTCAATGATTTATTCACAATTGATTTTAACGGACAGTGAGATAAGACAACTTCAACCAAATAATCTACTTACTTCACGGTAGCTCTCAAAATGAAAAACGCACAAGCGAGCGGAGGAGTAGGAATAGCGCGAAGCTTATTTCTCCTTTCGGGTCGTAGTTCCTCGGAACAACCCTCCTTATACCCACCTTTTAGTTTGTTAATCAAATCGAGGTGAGCCGTACGTCGTAAGCGACACAAATGGCAAGTTTTTAAATCTTTTGTTCGAGTTGGGAACCAACAAGTTCACCGGAAGTTATTATGATAATACCTCAATTGAGAATATTATATTTTGGTATTTTTACCAATTTGTGAATTTTATTTCTTTTTATTGACAATGTTTTTATATTTTTGGTTTTTCTTTTTTTTTAGTTTTTCTTTAAATGATAATTATACTAAAAAGAAAATGAAAATATTTTTGTACTTTTAGGGTTTTTTTTATTTTATTTTTATAAAGCCAATAACTTCAAGAATGAAGGGTCTTCAAAAACTAAGTTTCAAACAGTATGGATAATCGACACACAGCCTCCCCGGCAGCGGCGCCAAAAATTGATTGGATTCTTTTTTAAACTAAACCTTTTATATATATAATATATAATAAGTATAATCTAAAAATAATCAATGAAACCGAGAAGTAGTATAGAATATTCCCGGGTCGTTTATCCCCAACGAGGCTGTGCTTGAGAATCGATACAGTCGGAAAATTGGAGTTTGAATGAGATTAATGATTTGGGAGTTTAGAAAGCTAAATTAATCAATAATAAGCAAAAACGATTGAGAAAAACCTAAAAATTATGAAATTAAACTGAAAAACGAGAGTAGGAATCCCGAACAAGGGGTCAAAAACCTAAAATCTTAAAAATTTACCCTACAAAGTATTTTTACTTCTAATCTACTCTAGATGACTAATAATGAAGAATGAAAAAGACTAGACCGAAAACGGAGTTAAAACGAGCTTTAAAATGAAAAAACAAAAACGGGGGTAAATCCCGTTCTTTAAAAAGTGAGATTTTGCAAAAACGATCCTACGAAAGATTTTCTATTTTTCCTAAGTGAAAACTGATAAAAGAAATTTTTCTAAAAAAGAAAAATATTTTTTTGATTTTTATTTAATTTTTTATGAATTAAAAACAGTTTAAAAGAAAATAAACTATAAAAATTAGTAAATGAACAGTAAAAATTACAAAAAAATACAAAAAAATAGATTAAGCTACGACTACCCTAGGAAAAATACCAACTTGAAAACCCACGGCTTATAATAAGCAGGGAATATGCCCACAAGGGCTGAATGGATTATGGAAAATGTGGTTAAATTAATAACCACTTGGGCTTCTAACCAAGAAGTCCCAAGGGCACAGCGGTAGGAGTGTTTGTGAAAACGGTTGATGAGGGTTAAGACCCGGGTTTGAGTCTTGCTCACCTGGGTTTCCCCTTATCCCTTTTTAAAAAAAACTAATAAAACAGCTTATGGTGGTTATTTTTTTAAAACTACAACTTAAGCTAAATCTTATCAAATAAGCTGGAATAGCTAAAATCAAACAGACAGAATGCTTAAAGTACTTAGAGCTCAAATTGCTTGGTTATTTTTTTTTGGCTTTTAGGCACAATAAGCAAATGAAAATGAACGGCAAAGTAACAAAGTACTCAAGACAATAACAAAGGAACTAAATTAAGCTAATTAGGACAACTGAATAAGCCAGAGATAAGCTTAAAATCTCAGCAGTACTAACCTTAAAGTTAGTACTGCTAGATAAGCACTTAGGACTGCTAAACTAATAAAAGGGCTAAAAAGCAAAACGTATGAACAAATAAGCAAAGGCAGACACAAAAACAGACTTAATAAGCAAGTGAGAGCAAAAATCATCAACTAAGAAGCTTCTAATAAGCTGGAAAAAGAGAATAAGCTATTTCCTATACTAAACTAAATAAGACAGTCAAGAGCCTAATTTGAGCTTAATTTTAAGCTACCTAGAGGCCAAGCTAAGGTCTGCAAATGAGGGGACTTATGAAAGAGCTTATAGGCTTTCAAGAAAAGCCAAAAGCTTGAACTAAGGTTCACTAATAAGCTAGAAAAGTGGGCTTAAAGGCAAGCCCTTAGCACCAGGGCAATTTGTGAAAAAGTGAGCTTAAAAATAAGTAACCTAATAAGCTTAAAAACAAAAAGTAAGTTAAAACATATTGAAAGTAGCTTAAAATGAACTTATGCACAAAAATTTAAGGTCTAACAACAACTTAAACTATCTGATAATGGGGAATGAAATTCAGCATTTTTTTTTACTTTTGAAAAACACAAAGTTATGTTGACAGTTTTGAGAAAAATGCAAGTGGCCACAAATGGTTTGACTTACTTGTTTTTAACTCACTAATGACACACTTTTTAAGCCTAAACTCAGAATATTAAGAGCTTAACAAATAAGCTCATTTAACCCTTTTTAAATTTCTTGACAGATTTAAGAAAACAACACTAAGCTTGAAAACACTTTTTTTTCTTTTTGGTTTTTGAAAATCTTGGAAAGCAGACTTAAACTAGCTCACAAAGATTGCCACATGACCACAACCCATGACCATACCATTTTGACCCATTTTGGGCTTAAACCAAATATTTTTAAGACAGATTTAAAAGCTTTTAAGGACTGATTTAAGCAAAGATTTTTAAAGACAATTATCAAGCATGTAATATTAAGCAATAAAAAGTAGAAAGCAAAAGCAAATAAGCACTTGAAAAAGCAAATAAGCAATAGGCAGAAACAAGGTATCTAAGGCAGTTTCATTACTTAACTCAAACAAAATCCAAATAAGCAAAAACTAAACACAAGTAGCATAAATAAGCATTAAACAAGTAAAATAAGCAATAATAAGCTAAAATAAGCTGTTCTACAGTAAAATGCAAGAAAAATTTAAAGAGGAATGTACCTTAACTCCTTGCTCAAAACAGGAGTTTATAAAACCTTAATTAAGCTCTAAACCTACCCAATGCTTATAAATAAGCTAAACTAAATACCCAATGAGCCTTCCATGTCAACCCATTCATCCAATAAGCACTCTTTTTTTTTCTCTTTTAGTCTTTCTTGTATAAAGTTTAAAACAGGTTAGTAAAGTTAACTTAAGTTAAAAAAACTAAAACTGAATTCTAAAAAAACACACTTTGCCTCAAGGGCTTACAAGGACTATTTATAGAGAAAAACGAGCTAGCTTTTTTTTTGGTCTCTTCTTCCTGT
>BQNB010145281.1:0-10247 GCA_026074375.1 Tanacetum coccineum
CTTAGCATCACGTGCGACTTTGGTCGAGAGCAGCGCCTCAGACTCACTGGTATGGCAAAGCCCTAGGCTAGGGATTGACAACTATAATATGGTTTGCATACCCAAATCTGAATGCCGTCTTCTGAATATCTTTATCTCGTACCCAAATCTGGTGATAACCTGATCGCAAGTCTATCTTAGAATAAACACGGGATCCTTGTAGATGATCAAATAAGTCATCGATTCTTGGAAGTGGATGATGATTCTTCACTGTTAGCTTGTTTAATTCACGATAGTCGATGAACATTCGAAATGATCTGTCCTTCTTCTTGAAAAACAAGAACTGAAGCTCCCCAAGGTGAGGAACTGGGTCTTATAAAGCCTTTGTCGTAAAGTTCTTGCAGTTGATCCGACAATTTCTTCATCTCAAACGGGGCCAATCGATAAGGCACCCGTGCTACAGGTGCAACACCAGGTATCAAATCGATTTGAAATTCTACTTGTCGGGCTGGTGGAATACCCGGCAAGTCCTTAGGAAAAACCTCAAGAAAATCTCTAACAATCGGTACGTCTTCAAGTCGCTTCTTCTCTGACTTGTCTTCAACCTCCTTTGTGGTAACATGTGCCAAAAAGACTTGATAACCTCTCTATAGATATTTTTAAGTCTTGGTATATGTGATGATGTTCAGTCGAGACTCGTATTCGTTGTTTCTTCCATCACCACGAACAATAAGGATTTCTTTTCCAAAAGGTATACGGACGATCTTCTTAGCACAGTCAATAACGGCCTGATATCTTGATAACCAGTCCATGCCGACTATGACGTCAAAACTACCCATCTTTATGGGTATTAAGTTGATGTTGAATGGATGGTTAAGAAAATTTAATGTATAACCCCGAATAAGTGTATTAACTCTAATTATTCTACCGTCAGCTAACTCAACGTCGATACCATGGTCAAAAGCAGTTGGTACAGTTTTAATCAAAGAACTAAATGTAGAAGACACGAAACTTCTATCGGCACCAGTATCAAATAAGATTGAAGCATAGCGGTTGTTTAGAAGAAATGTACCCGTAACGACATTTGAGTCCGGGTTTGTCCCTGCACTACCCACCGCATACACCTTCGTTGGAGCTTTGTCATTTCTGCCTTGATTATTGCGGTTCCTGTTCTTCAGTTTTGGACATTCTCTCTTGAAATGTCTCTCGGCTCCATACTCATAGCATGTAGCTTTCTAACCAGCACCAGTGTTCTTCTAGTTGTTAGAAGTGTTGGCATTTGCAGGACTCTTATAGTCACGAGCCAGATGGCCAACTCGATCACACTTGTAGCATTTAGAAGCACATAGACCTTCGTGATGATAGTCGCATTTGGGGCACAGTGGTTTAGTCCCCCCGTAGGGTTTCTTCTCACTAGACCCTGCAGTGTAAGCCCGCGCAACATCTTGCCTTTTGGAAGACTGGTGTTGGTTGTTCTTGGAAGTGTCATCATACTTCCTCTTGTTATCAGCTTGTCGTTCAGCGATGGTGCTGATCTTCTTGTCTAGCAACTCATTTTCCATTTCGATGTCCTCTTGCATGGTCTTTGGCCTAGATGCCACAACGCTTCCATGAATCATGTCGGGCAAACCACCGACATACCTCTCAACCTTGTCTGACTCCTCAGGAAACATTCTGACACACAACAGTGCCAGCTCCTGAAAACGTTGGTTGTACCCTCTAACATCAGTACCTTTCACCTTTAAATTCCACAGCTCACCCTCGAGCTTCTTAATTTCACCCCTCGGACAGTATTTGTCAGTCATCATTTTCTTTAGGTTTGTCCAGGTTATAGCATATGTAGCATCCTGACCAATAGTCCTAACGTGAGAGTTCCACCACGTTAGAGCGTTTCCCTAGAGAGTGCACGTGGCAAACTTAGTCTGATTTCCCACATCACAATGGCTTATATGGAACACATTTTCCATCTTCTCAAACCACTGAATCAATTCCACGACTCCTTCAGTTCCCTTAAATTTCAAAGGTTAGCATTTTATGAATTCTGGGTAGGTGCATTCTCAAATAGTACGTTCAGTCCTTGCAATCTCACTCTTAGATCCTTGGCTCGCATAGCCATTCCCGTTTCTGTCACGTGTTGCCGTTGACTCAGCAACACCCTGGTCAATTAGTACATTGAGCTATGCATTAGTCACAGTCACAGTCGCAGGTGTGGTGGTGGTGTCTGTTGCGGCTGGTGCAGCTGTTGCAGCTGGGTTTGATCTGGCGATTCTCTTTGGTGCAATTTTCTTCAAAAATATACAAAAATTTATTACCCGTTAGATTTCATACAGTCATAACCATGACTTGATATATACCAAAAATTAAGGTGAGATTACCACACATAGTGAAATATGCACCTGAATTAAAATTAACAATGGTGTAGCTTATATACATCATATAAGACTCTTATTATAATATATGTAATATATATCATAAACACGTATATCAATTATGAATGCATCTAGTTCAACCAACTAATGCAGCACTTGTATGTATGTCCCTTAAAAACACTTTTTTTGTATGAATGCACTTGTTTGAAAATGGTTATAGTCCAGTAAAAACATTTGATTTGGTTCTTTATAACTTTGGCTCTGATACCAATCTGTAACACCCCCAAAATGGGTCGCAGCGGAATATAAGTCTGGGCGTGTTACTTTATAGATCAATAGCATAAGAGATGTATAAGAACGACCAAAAAGTTGTTTTAAAACTGATACATTAGATTTAACAAATTGTTTGTTACAAAAGCCTTAAGCTTCACCCATTCATTATTTATTATACAAAGATTCTAGTCCATAACAATATATCCCCAATATGCAATGCGACCAAATCTTTAACACGTATGACTTCAAAATGTGACCACCAATGTATCCCTTGACTTGTACCTCATTGATCTCCTAAGAAAAACATGCTTTAAAACGTCAACATAAAGTTGGTGAATTCATAGGTTTGTAAATTGTATATTGTAGGACCACAAGATTTCCCCAAGTGTATGATAATGCAGGAGATGCAAATATCACAAAATTTTAATTATGTTACCCTAAGCTCATGACACTGAAGCTTGACATAAGTGGATTGCAATATAAATTTCCACATTCCCCATGATGATGTTTAAACCCGCAACATCCCAAGTTTGACATGGTATACGCTCGTTTGTCCAGTGATAGCTAATTATGATATAAAAATGTCCACTTGTGTCCACTTGTAAAATCATGCATGTTTCTCACCCTAAAACTTATAAATCATTATAATAGTAAAAACATAGGGCTATGAACTCACCTTGAGTGAGTGAATCAACAATATGTATCACAGAATGATAATGTGTCAAGTAAACGTCCGAATGCAACCTAATTAATTATAGGTCAAATAATAAGATGCCATGCGTACATATGAATATGAATTACACAATGCGATGCCACACATATATACTTGTAGTGAGGTGTTTATAAAACCATTCGTATCTTTATGATCACATAAAGTTATTATCCTTTTATAAACAACATCATACTATCGTTCAGGCTATCATAATATATAGGTCATGTAGTGAACGTATGAGGAGCCATGACACTTTAAATCGTAAATCCATAACTCGTTAATATGTCACCCCGAAGAGGCCTCACAATTATAAAACTCCCTAGTAATATAGCACTTGGTAAATTTAAGTTATATGCCAAAATCTTTAGAAAAGGGTTTTGAATACATAAGCATAAAACTAGATTAAAACAAGTCTTTATGTAGATATAAATCTAACTTAAATCGTGCGTATCTAACTTGTTTTAAAGCCGATTTTCTTGGGGAAACTCTCTAAACAAATCTAAAAATATACTTTAATTATTTCAAGGCCTTTATTCTATTCCATGAGTTTTAGGTGTTGGTTCATGCAAAAACATTTTCAGATCTGCTCAAAATGGTTTTTAAGAAAACTTGGTAGTAAATTGGCTATATCTCATTCGTTTTCCCATAAAATAACGCGTTTCTGGATTCTAAGATTGTCTACTCTGAGTCTAGTTTCTCCTTAAAACACAGATTCTGATTTTGAAAATCATCCTTAAGTTTGAATTTATAAAACATATGTAGACATATTTTTGGCTTGAGCTGTTTCAAAGACACTTACATATATGTCTTGAGATGTTCTCTGAATTTTTGGGGAATTATAAAAGGTATTTTGCTATGGTTAATAAGTCACACAAAGAAAGTTACTAAATTCGGACTTGATTCTGAGCACCAGATTTGTTTTGTAAAAACTACTGGGTTAGGTGCGTTTTGGGCATTTGGTCCAGTTGAATTATTTATAGAGGACTCTTTATATTAAACCCTGAGAATTGGATGATCATGTGACAATAAGTAACGAAGGAGATATGGCCCTTTTACCGGAAGGTAAACCTATTGTCTTGGGACAACAGTGATTGTTGTATACCATTTTGAGTATAACATTTTATTGATAACAAAGTGAGTCAAGTGGCTTAAATATTTGAAAACTAGACTTAGAGTAGATAATCTTAGAATCTGGAAACGCGTTATTTTATAGGAAAACGAATGAGATATAGCCAATTTACTACACAAGTTTTCTTAAAAACTATTTTCAACACCATAAGTATATATAAGTCCTAATATGAACATGGCATGCATAAATATATATGAAATACAAGTTTAAAGATATTGTGTTAACCTTGTTTGATGATTAATATGATGCACACAAGATCTAAACAATAGTTTAGATACAAAACCCAAGCTTGAACTTTCTTGATTAAACCCTTGAAAATACTTGTAAGTCTTTCTTGAAAAATCAAAACTTCAAAAGCTTATATGTTTCTTGAATTAGCCATGGGCTAGGAGGAGCAACAAGGTGATATGTGTAGTTTTTACTTAATCAAATGCATGTGTAATAGCTAGTTATATTTATAATATAAATATCTAGTTATTTTAGACAATGACCTAACTTATATCATAAAGAATGAACCAATTGCAATCAATAATATCTATCACTCGTTTGATATGGGTGGTTGGTTATAGTGATGTTTATTAGGTATATATGGTTAATTTTGGGTATCGGATATAATTGTGGGTATTTGTTTGAAGCGTAGATAAGCTTTGGTGATTCCGTGTACGCCTAAACGCATTTTATTGCGAAACGTAAACACTTTACGCAACCAAAAAAAATAAAATATGTAATTATCTTCCAAATAATTACTTAACACTTTATTGACGTAAATCTTTAATTGATTGATGCCCGTTTACGTTACTTGTTGATTTTCAGTTTACGCGATTTAACTTAAAGTTACGCGATTTATCTTAACGGTTATAAATAAATAACCATGCAACTCATCGACACTCGACAATATAATTAAACTAAATCTTATAAATAAGAGATTTAGTGCTTCAACTTATAAATGACAGAAATGTCAACAACGTGAAGTCGAGTTAAAGAATATAACTTGAAAGCTTGTAGTCATAAAAGACATGAAATAATGAAATGTTCCAGATTCTCCTAGGGTTATGGGAAATCTTTTCTTTTGTCATAAGGTTCTTGGAGTTTCGGTTTTAAGCTTCAAAGGTGACAAGGTTTTGCAAGAAGTTTCAACTTCAAGGTTTTGGTTTAAAGAAGGTTACTTGGTGGTGAAGTTTAATCAATTTGAGCAAGGGTTTCATCAAAGGGTTTTCTTTGATTTATTTGTTCAAGGTTTTTCAGTTAGGGTTCTTCAATCAACAAGGATTTTGTCGACTAGTTTGTTACTTGGGTTTTAAGTTTCAGGTTTGCTAGAGTTTAATCGATAAAAGATTTACTTTAAACGATTTCTTGGTATCCAAGTCTTGGTGGTTCTTGGATGACAAGTAAGGTTTATCTTTTTCTTGTAATTCAAGAAAAGTGATTACTTGGAGTACAAGGAATATCAAGGTTATATAATTGAGGTGGGAAGATCGAAGCTTTAGGCTTTTTTCTAAAGGTTAGTAGATTAATTATTACAAGAAAGCGAATTTAGCACACGACTTGTGAGACTTGTTGATAAAGTTAGTTAAAAAGAAACTTGACAAGGTTTGTATCAAGGTTAAAGAAGAATGACTAGTATGAATACTAGGTTAAACATCGAAAAGATCGATGGAAATATCATACAAAAGCATGGAGGTTCAAAACAAGTTGGATTAAAGCAACTTAGTTCTAAACAAGTTAGGTTCAAAAAAGTTGGTGTTAAACAAGTTGGGTTTAAACAACTTGGTCCCGGTGTTGAAATAGGAGTTCATGGAGTACAGGATGAAAAACGTGTTTGGTAGATGGAACTGTAAGGAGCTCAAGGAAATCGTAAAACTGAGGATTTTCGGGTTAGTAAAGAAGTTCGATCGCGGAATACTAGATCACAAGTTGTATCGATCACAAGTAGCGTACACAAAAGACTACAAAAAACCGACAAAAATATGCACACAGTATACCCTCAAACACCCCTTTATTAAAAACCTAATAAAGCTTACAATTTGAGGAAGAAGAATGGCTAGTATGAATACTAGTTTAAACATCGAAAAGCTCGATGGGAATATTATACAAAAGAATGGAGGTTCAAAACAAGTTGGATTAAAGCAACTTGGTTCTAAACAAGTTGGTGTTAAACAATTTGGGTTTAAACAACTTGGTCCTGGCGTTGAAACAGGAGTCCATGGAGTACATGATGAAAAACGTGTTTGCTTTGAGGTGGAACTGTAGGGAGCTCAAGGGAATCATGAAACTGAGGATTTTCAGGTTAGTAACGATGATGCTGCAGTGGCTCAAAGACGGTTGTAGGACAAGCAACATGAAGAAAAGACAAACACAGACTGCTTGGTAAATAAGTAGGTACACCATTGTGCAAATGTAGGGGCATTCATTATGAAAACCAAAGTACCTAGTCAAGAGGGTGCAGAGGGTAATGTTGCCGAAAGGTATAAAGGTGATAGTAATATGGTTGCTGTAGGAGTTGCTAGAGTGATAGAAGAATATGCACATGAGTCATTGAATTTCAGGGATGCAGTTGCTTGTGAGGTAATTTCCAAGTGGATATCTGTAATGAAAGAAGATATGGATACTCGGTCTAGTATGTGTATGCTAAGAAACGGCTTTAGGCGAAGTAGTGACGAAAATAACATATATTACTAGAAGTATGCACCTGGTATGTTCATATATCTATTCCTCTATATAGATTATATGGGGTTTACTTGCGAAAGTAAGGCTGAGATATAGGTTACCAAGGGTTTGCTAGATGAAGCAAAGGAAATTACACTTGGTATGGAGATCTTCAGGACTCAGAGTGGTAATACTCTGAGGGTATCATGATTCAGGTTTTCCAACGGGATGTCGGTTCAGATATTGTTGGGTGGACACTCTACGCTGTCGTTAGAGGGTGGTCTGTCAGGGAATCGTGATGAACAAAAGAAGAGTAAGGGTTCATGTGTATATGACACTTACTGGAAAATTAAAGGAGGATACATGGCTAAAGGGATTCTCTGTAGAGTCACAATTTGAGCTACGGTTAGTAGCGGGTGTTGCTACTTGTGCATTGACGAAGGTGGTCCCCAGTCCTAGGTTCCATCACTACTGGTTGAAGCTGTTGCGCATCAGAGGAGGCTAACTATTGTCACTAAGGTAGAAATTGTTAGAATATTATTGTGTAATGTAGGGAAACATGTACACTTTAATTAAAATAAAATCAGATTACAATTAATAATAATTAACAGAAATTAAATGACAGGAAATAAAACAGTCAGAATGGGGTAGAAGCAAAAGACGAACACTATGAACGATAAATAAAGAAAGTAGTAAAAGGTCGTGGAACGAGGCACGTGTTGGACACGCTTCCCTTAAAACAGATTCGTCGTCTGTCTCCCAGGGTACAATGTTCAAAGCTGTTGTACAGCCGGACCTGACACACTTGCCTGAAATATCACAGAAGCAGTCGTATGATTCTAATCGAAAGGATTGCTGGAACTTGGTTGCTATGGAGCTTTATTTTTTGGTTGTCTAAATGAATGAGACTAGGCCTCTATTTATAGTGAAAATGTTGTCTTGTTTTCCAAGATAAATATTTGCCATCAATAAGACAAATCTTTTATTAACAAAACAGATTTGCATATCATTTAGTGACACAAAATATTATGTACAAACTTATTTGATACGTTTAAATCTATTCCTAAAATAGATTCCCAGATTTTGTGTTTCACGTGTCCTACTTTGAGACACGATATCTCATTCATATTAACTCTATTTTGGACATACTTTAGCTCGACATACTTTAGCTCGTTGCGAAGCTCTCTTCAAGGAGAACGCAAAACGACAAGCTAATATAAATATATATAACATATACATATATTAAATAATGTCTAAATTTGCAAAAACACATTTTGCCAAACTATTCTTCCAACAATCCCCCACATGAATGGAAATCGGTCGAAAACACATAGAAGTTTTGGCCAAATTTCTGCGGTTGAGTCCTACATAGGATATGTAGGTGTGCCCCTTTGAACCTTCCCATGTGAGATGCACTTAGCCTCCTAGATCTGAGTAGACGCGGTGTTCTTGAAATCAGCCTTTGTTTATGTAGACGACAATACACACCCACACACGACTCTCCTTGACCTTGCCAAGTCCTCATAGTCGTGCCCGTTATGGTCATGAGCACTAGCCTGGTTCTGCAAGAGCTCTTAGGAATTGCGCCCCCTATAATTCCTTTCGAAGCGACCCCACTTCTCTCCCACATAGGTGATTTCATCCTGAATCATTAAAAACATATGTTTTGTGATTTCATCTTGAATCATTATGCTTTATGATTTCATCCTGAATCATTAGAGCCATATGTTTAACTTCTTAACAAGTCAAATTTGTTATAGGAATGGACTAGGATGTTAACATTTTAAGTAACACCCCCACATAGACGTGACTTCCCCCACATTTCTATGATTAGGTTGTCCTATTAAACCTAGATCTTAAGATCTCCAGTCAACTGGGTTAGGTTTTCCTTCATATAAACTCATTCGTTTAAGGGCTTTAGTCACATTCCTTTAGACAACTCTCTAACTAACTCTTTGCTTAAGCCTTTCGTAATCGGATCCGCGATGTTATCCATTGACTTTATAGTTAATCGTGATAACTCTATTTGAGAGTAGTTGTCGCACCAATCACCGTCTACGATGAATATGTCTCGACTTACCGTTTTACATTGTGATATGAGCTCTGTCAAAATTCAATTGACTATCACACTTTATAAACATGGCCGTTACCAGTTTATGCCATCTTGGTATGTCCTTTATGAATTAACGTAAATATCTCACATATTCTATAAATTTATCTTAAATGATAAATTTACATTTCATCACAGATTTAGCTATAAGCGTTTGTTTGAAATACTTTCAAGATTTCTAAGACATAACTTCCCACTTAGCGTAAATACATCCGCTCAGAATCCGTATTTGCATTACACTATCATTCGATAGCAGCCGGATATCTTTCATAATGCAATTATAGTACTCATGTAATACTTATTCAAGTGGTCCCCACTTGAATTACCAGCATATCTAATTAACCTGACTATAAGGTCTAAATCAGGTCAGACGCACATCATAAAACACATAAGATGCCCAATATTCTTTGAGTATTCAAAATAGGCAACACCCTTAGATTAAAAGATGTCATTGAATTCTAGCTAGGCCGGAATCCCCCACATTGAACCTCTCAAGAATATTGTTCTTATAATGTTTTTGACTTTAAAACAAATCCATATTGGTTCACATGACCTTAGTTCCAAGAACCATATTTAACAACTAATGAAGTTCATGTCAAATCTTGACTCCAACATGTCATTAGTGGATTTGTTTATCTTGTTATCACTTCTAGTGATAATTAATTATACCATCTAAGTATAAACACAAGAATACATATATACTATCGATCGCAAATGCATCTATTAATTTTAAATCCACATTCTTACATTGTGGAAACCGTAAAGGGAGGGTGAATACGTTTTCCTTTAAAAACTTTAAATCTTTTATATCAAATCTCCAATCAAGTTAGACATAATATGAGAAGTGTTGATAATAGATTTACAACCAAAAAACATATATTAACAATACAAGCTCAACCACAATATTAATTACAAAGTATTGCACAATCACAATTAAAACAATATAAGTAACTAACCACACAATCATGAACATAATGCAAAGATAAAAGTAAAGCGATAAATGTAAATAAAATCATAAAGAGATAAGTA
>BQNB010145282.1:0-10686 GCA_026074375.1 Tanacetum coccineum
TAAGAAATTTGCAAACAACTCGGGCGTCGTTAGTGGGGAGCGCTTTCGCTTTGACCCATTTTGACAAGTAGTCGACGGCCACAAGTATGTATTTATTCCCTCGTGAAGACGGGAACAGCCCTATGAAATCGATGCCCCAAACATCAAAGATTTCGCAAACTTGGATGGAATTTTGAGGCATTTCATCACGTTGCGAAATTTTTCCTTGACATTGACAAGTGTCACATCGGGTGACCAAGTCATGGGCATCACGGTAAATATTTTGCCAATAAAATCCTGAGTGAAAAACTTTTTTAGCGGTGTAGTTGGCACCGTAATGTCCCCCGGTGGGTCCACTATGGCAAGTTATGAGGATATGAATAGCTTCTTGGCTCGCAACACACCGCTGGATCACTTGATCCGCACATATTTTGAACAAATAGGGGTCGTCCCAAAAGTAGTGTTTAACATCCTTGAGTCACCGCATGGTAATTTGCAAAATCGGCAAACCACGGGGTACTAGAGTCACCACGAAAAGTCACCATATTAAGTGTCTCGAGAGGAAACGTTTCATTTATCTCCTTTGGGTCGAGCACATTTTCATAAGGATTTTCTAATCGGGAAAGATGATCGGCCGCGAGATTCTCAGCTCCTTTTGTGTCAATTACTTTGAATTTGAACTCTTGAAGGAGGAGAACCCACGGGAGCAATCTCGCCTTGGAATCTTTTTTAGCAAACAGATATTTGAGGGCGGAGTGATCCGTATACACTATGCTTTTGTTCAAGATGATTAAGACTGGAATTTTTCGAAGGCATACACCACGGCTAACATTTCTTTCTCCGTCGTGGTGTAATGTGATTCCGCCTCGTTCATTGTTTTACTAGCATAGTGTATAGGCCTAAAATGTTTTTCATGACGTTGCCCCAAGACTGCACCTATTGGCAAAGTCGCTTACATCCACATAAGCTCAAAGGGAAAGTCCCAGTCGAGGGTAATCAGTATGAGCTTCGTGGTAAGTCTATTTCTTTAAACGTTTCAAAGGCAACGCTGATAGGCGAACGTTCCATAAGGACACGTGAATGTGGTCTTTTCTTGATCATGAGGGTCGATGGGAATTTAAAAGTAACCCGAGAAACCATCGAGAAAACAATAGTACTCATTTCCCGCTAATCTCTCGAGCATTTGATCCATAAACGGTAGTGGAAAGTGGTCTTTACGGGTGGCTTCATTTAACTTTCGGTAGTCAATGCATACACGCCACCCCGTAACCAATCGAGTAGGAATTAACTCGTTTTCATCATTTTCAACAACGGTAAAGCCACCTTTTTCGGTACGCAATGCACGAGACTTACCCAAGGACTATCCGAGATCGGGTAAATTAATCCGGCGTCAAGAAGTTTTTTAACCTCACCTTATTGATACATCAATGGATTTTTACGGATCACCCAGTCTTTGGTTTTGGAACCCGACGGTTTGTAGTCTCACTCCATTGAAATCTTGTGAGTACAAAATTCCGGGTTAATACCCTTAATGTCGGAGAGTTTCCAAGCGATGGCTCGCTTGTGTGACTTCAAAACCTTTATGAGAGCAGCTTCAAAACCTTTAGCAATTATGATGGGCAACTTGTCGTCACCCTCCAAAAATGTGTACTCAAGATGAGGAGGTAAGTCCTTGAGTTCGACCTCGGGAGTTCATAATTGAAGATTTATCATTTTTAGCTTCACAAACTTTAAGTTCTTTTCGAATATCAGGCAAATAATTTCCTTGAGTGTGGAGGTAAATGATGGAATCATCATTGAGAAATGCTCAGAAGAAAAATCCCCGCTCCAGTCATAATACGTAGTGATCAACTTCTGGTGAAGTTGGATCATCTTCAAGAGCGAGGAAAGCGTCGACTTCCTCGAGAAGAAAATCACTATCCCCGAAGGGAGTGAGGGTCGGAGAAGAGGTAAAAACGATCGGGTCATAATAAGGAGTGGGATTGCCACTCGCGATCATATCGGAGAAATCGAGAACTTCTTGAGAATACTCCTCACAATCCATTTCAATGACGTCGATTCGGTTAACCAAATTATCATCATAATTAGAGGAGTATCTCGAAGTTTGATCAAGATTGAATGTTACGGCTTCTTTTCCAACACGAAGAGTTAATTCTCCTTCGTAAACATCAATCAAAGCACGTCCGGTCTTTAAGAAGGATCTCCCGAGAATTAGAGGAACTCAGGGATCGGCATCAAAGTCTACAACTTACAGAATCTCCAGGACTAGGAACATTCCTACCGTTACGTAGCACAGCTTCGGCGATACCGATCGGTTAGGTAATCGAACGATCCGCAAGTTCAAGAGTCATACAAGTAGGAGTGAGCTCCGGAAGAGAAAGTTTTTTCCACACGGATAATGGCATGAGATTATGCTAGCCGCCAAGATCGTCTCTAATGCTAAGCACTCATTCATTCGGGAAAATCACACGGTGTGAAAATTTTGCCAGGGTCTCCAAGTTTTTCGGGTAACTTTTTGAAGAGGACCGCCGAGCAATGCTCATTCAACGGAGTTCTAGCCAATTCAAACAATTTCTCTTTGTTACTGATTAAACTCTTAACTGTCGAAGCAAATTTAGGCATGAGAATTAAAGCATCCGCGAAGCTAATGTCAAAATGCAAATCTTGAAAGATTTGGTAAAAAAATTCCTCAATTTGATTGTTACTTTTTCGACGGATCTGTTTGTCCCTTAAGTCTAAGACGATATGGAATTATGGTTTCGGTTATGGCATCGGAGCACAACGAGAGCTACATCGGCTCAGAATTTGTCACATGGTGTCTAGTTAAACTTGGACAATCGAAGGTTGGACGTCTTTGGTACTTCCGTTATTAGTAGGAGGCACCGTGTCTTCGGTTTCACGTTCCACTACTTTAGGAGGAGAAGAAGTAGTAGTAGGAATCATGGGTCCTTGATAAGCAACACCGCTTCGGGTAGTGATTGCTTTCAAGTCACTTTTTGGGTTAGCAATGGTGTTGCTAGGAAGTGAACCTGAGCCCGAAGTAGAGGCGGTATTAGAATTCATGAACTTGGTAAGCAAATCTGTTAAATTGGTCATTTGATTTTGCATGTTTTGGGTTTGGTTTTGCATATTTCTCATACCGAATAATTAATCTTTTTTGATAGTAGTTTTTTGAAAATCATCCTTCGACACACCTTGTGTTTGCGAAGCTGGAGCTTGGTAAGGTGGAGCTTGGTGAACCGGGGGTTGATTTAATCGAGGTCGAGAAATTTTGGCCTTGGTTGTAATTATCCCCCGGTTTTGGTTGTAACGATTTTGATTATTTCCTGGATTTGTTGAACGGAGGAAAACCGGGAGTCGAATTTAATTACAATCGATGCTCGGTAACCGGTATTTCTTGATTGAAATTAGCCGCGACGGCTTGGGAACCATATACTTGAATATAGTCCACGAAAACGTTGCATCGTGCGGATAATGTCGGTAAGAATGAGGCACCACCGCAAGTGGTACCAAGTTTTCCTCGGACCGCTTTTACGGTAGCAGAAGTTGGTGAATGGTTTTTTCTTAATAAAGAACAAAGCTTTCACCATAACTTTTAAGTTCGGCAACATCTGGGAGAAAATACCGGGGGTAGAAGAGCTCGCACTCACTTTGGCACAACCGGTTTGTTCTGAATTACGAACTGTTGGATTTGCTCTCAATGATTCTTAGTAATCCGAGGCATTATCTAAAACTTTACCACCCGAGGCGGAGATTCAACGAATCTTGTTCATTATTTCAAACATTATAGAAAGTAACGAGTTGATGTAAACTCTGAAAAGTCCATGATGTGGGATCCCGAAAAGATCATTGAATTGTTCCCATTCCTCTAAAAAGTTATCATCAAAACTTGTTGAAATCTCGTGATTTTAATATTTGAAGATTTGTGTTTTAGAAGGAGGAAAGAATTTGTTGATGAATTTCGCAACAAATCATCCCAGTAAGAATCGATCGAGGGGTTTTCTTTTTTCAAGCTCAATCCGGGCGGCCCCCCTCGAGGGAAAATATGAAAACATAAGCTTAACCGACGTACTCGGACGTTCGGGAACTTCAGTCGTAGAAGGATCTTGTTGAGAGAATAACGAATGTGAGCATGAGGTCTACATTTTCATTTCCAAAAATGTTTTGTTTTGAACAAGATAAGCAAAGCATGCTAAGCTCAAAGTTGTCCGCGATGACTCGGGAACAACTATGGAAACCTCAAAACCCCGGTGGGTGCTTCGAGCAATTGAGCCATAGTACGATTATCGGCCATCGTAACTACGGGAGGAGCTTGATTTTCAATTGGTTCCACAAGATTGAATGGTTCAACAAAAGTCGGGTTGACTTGTTGTTGTTGACGGTTAGAATTACAGGATTGAATGGTTCAACAATGTATTCACAATGTATTTTAATAACGGACAATGAGATAAGACACTTAAACCTAATAATCAACTCGCTTCTCGGTAACTCTTTAAAGAGAAAAACGCACAAAGGAGCGGAGGAGTAGGAAAGCGCGAAGCTATTAAAAACCTTTCTCCTTTAGGGTCGTAGTTCCTAGGAACAACCCGCCTTATACCCCTCTTAGAGTTTGTTTAACTTTCAAAGGTGAACCGTACCTCGCGAGAGACACAAAAGGTAAGTTTTTGATCTTTGGTTCGGGAACTTATTAATGATAAATACTTTCAATGGAAAGATTATATTGAGGGTGAATTTTTATTTCTTTTCATGGATAATGGGGGTTTTTAAACTTTTGATTTTTGATATCTATATATACAAATAAAAGAAAAATCTTTTTGTTTTTTTATAAGAAAATAAGCAAAATAACTTCACACGGAAGGATCTTCAAACACAAATTGTCAAACGGCTCAACAATCGTATACAATCCTCCCCGGCAGCGGCGCCAAAAACTGATATGGTCTGATTATACCCTTTTAAAAATATAAATATAATAAAATACTTATAAATATATAAATATAAGGATAAGAATCAAAAAATCTCAATTGTAGTAAACCAGAAGTATGATTCCCGGGTCGTTATCCCCAACGAGATGCAATTGAAAGTCGAGAGTCGTTTTGATAATCATGCTTGAATGGAACAAGATTTTGATTGGTTTTCTAAAACTACAGGAAAATTAAGGCAATTTACACTAAAATCAATTAAAACAACACAATTTAAACTAAAAACGCAAAACGGGAATCCTAAACGTGACCTAAAAACCCTAAATTATCAAAATTAAGTCCTAAAATGATCTTTTTGAATTTTATAAATCTTAATTGACTAAAAAACACTAAAAACGTAAACGGGATTCAATCTCGTTCTTTAAAAAATCAAATTTTGCAATTTTAACCCTACGAGAGCAAATCTAATTTTTCTAAGTCCTAAATGTTAAAAAAAAATTTCTAAAAAAGAATTATATTTTTTTGACTTTTTTATAATTTTTATGAATTAAAAACAATTTTAATGAAATTAAATGTTAAAAAAAAATACTAAACTAATTCTGAAAATTCTAAAAAAATCCTGAAAAGTGCATTGAACAATGAAGAATCTAATAAAAATAAGCTGGAGAAAACAGCTTATCAAATAAGCTGTGAAATAAGCTAAAACAGCTTATTATACAAAAGAGCTCAAAACGTGTATAAGTAATAGATTTTGCAAGATAAAATCGAAAAAGACCCAAGGGCGAGTGGTAGTGTGTGTGTAAAACGTTTGGTGAGAAGGGTAGAGGTCCCGGGTTCGAGCCTTGCTCACCTGGGGCTTCCCCTAATCCCATGGGAAAATGTTTTTATTTTTGCCATTTTTATAGCTTTTTAAAGAGCTTAAAAATAAGCAACTTTTACAAAACCACTTTTTTATAAATAAAAAATAAGCACTAAAATAAGCTGTAAAGATGACAGAATAAGCTAAAATATACTAAGCCTTAAAATGGCTAACTGTTTTGGCTTTTTGAGCACTAAAAGCAAATGTAACTAGAAAATAAGCTAACACAGATGATAAGCTATATCTAAAAAGCACTTTTGAACAAAAATAAGCAACCAAAATAAGCTAGAAAGACAGAATAATCAAAAAGCTATAAAACTTAGGAATTTTAAGCTAAAAAGCAAATAAGCTCAAATAAGCTCTAAACTAAAGGAAATAAGCTAAAGTGGGCTTAAACTAACCTAATAAGCTATATCTAAAAAGAATAAGCAAATGCAATAAGCTAATAAGCTAATAAGCTAATAAGCCTAAATAAGCAAATTAGCTTTTTGGCCAAACTGTTAAGCAAACAGTCTAAGGGGAATTTTCTAGCTTAAAAATAAGTTAGCAAACAAATCCTTATGGCTTAGTGGCTTATACCACTAAAAAGAATGGCCAAAAAGCTACAATAAGCAACAATGAAAAAGACCAATTTGAAAATTAAAATTAAGGCAACTTAAAAAAGCTTTCATGAAAAAGCTATCTCACACTGATTTGACACTTAGATAAATTTTCTTAAACTCTTTGCAATCTTAACAAAACACCACTTTTGAGCTTAAAAATAAGCACTTAAACAGATCCTTATTGTAACACCCCCAAAATGGGGCGAAGCGACAAGTGTCCGGGCGTGTTACTTCATAGATCAATAACACAAGATATATATAGAACGACCAAAAAGTCGTTTAAAACTGATACATTGGATTTAGCAAATATTTGTTACAAAAAGCCCGAAGCTTAACTTGTCCACTTGTTCAAAATACAAAGATTTCTAGCCCATAACCATATACAAAATGTAATGCGACAAAATTTTTAATGCATGATATCCAAATCAAAAACACAATGTATCCCTTGCACCTCGTGCTTATTGACCTCTTGAAAAACATTGCTTTAAAACGTCTGCATAAAGTTGGTGAATTCATAGGTTTATTAAATCGTATAATGCAGGACCACAAGATTTCCCCATGACAATGCAACAAATGCAAACGTCATAAAATGTAATTACGTTGCGCTAAGCTCATGACACTGAAGCTTGACTTAATTAAATAGCAATATAAAATTGCCTACATTGCCCGTATTGATGTTTTAACCCGCAACATCCTTTAATCGACATGGTATACGTTCGTTTGGCCAGTGATAGCTAATCCCCCGAACACGGATGTCAATCCCAATAGATCTATTCATAACATTCGCGCTCATAATTCAGTAATTGACAGTTCATAATCATGGGCTTAATTGGGTTATCGCTACTTAGGCAACACGTAATCATAACATAAAATATCCACTTGTGTCCACTTATAAAAACAATGCATGTTTCTCACCCAAAACTTTAAACAAATCATGTAAAGACATGGGGCTAAGAACTCACCCGAGTGAGTAAATTGATAATGAAAGTATCCCTAATGGAAAAACGCGTCACGCTAACGCCCGAGATGCAACCTAGTTAAATATAGGTCGTATGAGTACTCAAGTACTTAGACTAACAACTACCATATATAATCCTTTTTAGCTACATCATACTATCGTTTGGGCTATCATAATTAAGAGGTCATGTAGTGACGTATGAGGAGCTAGGACACTTTAAATCGTAAATCTAACAACTCGTCGATACGCCACCCCGAAGAGGCCTCATTATGAAACTCCCTAGTAATATAGCACTTTGATTAGCTAACCACATATAATTCTATATAGATACATCACCATCTAATCGTTTTGGTGAAATCATATTTATAAAGTAAAAACGTACATAAAAGCACGTCTTCGTAATTAAAAGTTTTATCTAATTAATGTATTTTCCAAAATGTATCTGAGATGAATAGTAATTTTTACTCTTCATAGTTTATAAAATTATATTTATAAACTTTAATTATCGTAAACTTGCGAAATTCATAACTCCTTCGTTATTGATCCAAAAATTATGATTCTTAATGTTTTGGAATCCCAAAAATATGTAATATCTGAGAAAAATAACCAACATTTCATATCAGAAGTGGGTTGCATATTGTTTTTATAAAGTTTCTTTTATAAACTCGTTTATTATCGTATAACTTGTAAATTTCGTATCTCCTTCGTTATAAATCGAGTTTTCGAGTTTCTTACCTTTTTGGAATCCTCATGAGATGTAGTATTTTATAAAAATATAAAATAAATACTTTTGTTTCGAATTCTAACATAACGTTTTGGTCATTTTGTACAAATATTATTAAAACTTGATTTTATATCTTTTTAGTTTAGCCACTTTGTTACAATTCCATTACAACACTTAATATCACATGTATTACATCTTTAGGGTCCCTAGTCCATGATTTGTCTAAATATTATCCAAGAATCACAAGATCTATAAGTCTACACACCTATTTGTTCATAAACCTTTATAAATACACTTTTTAGGTAACTTGTTTATATAAGCTTTTTATACATAAACCACACTTGAACAATACTTATATTTCCATTATAACATTATATTAACATCCATATATCATATGTAAAAGTATAACAAATCATAAACAAGTTTAAAAATCCATTTTACAAGTAAATAAGTTTCTTAGATGGTGATTAACTATACAAACAATATATATGCATAAAATCAAAAATGTAAAGAGATTAAGGTTTTTAGATAAACTTAATATGATGTAGGATGATGAACAATATGATCTAAACCCTTGTTTAGCTACTTAACCCAAGCTTCCAAGTCTATGAAAACCCTAAATCCAAAGAAACCCTAATCTTGATCCTTGCTTGTTTAACCCTTGTAAACCCTAAACCAGGCCTTCAAACCTTCTTGGTATGTCTTAGATATGTTATAGGAACACTTGTATATGATGTAAATAAGATTGTGTGAATTATTTAGGGGGGTTTTTTGTGGTTAGCCGTGGGTTGGAGAGCAAGAACAAGAGAGATTATGTGAAATTTTGCTAAGGAAATGAAGTGTATGAAGTTACTTGCATAGTGTGGCTTTTATAGCAAGTCTTAACTAGCTAATGGTTACATTAACTTAACTATGGTTAAATGTTGGAATGACTAAGGTGTAAGAAAGGCATGGTGAATGTGTAAGAATGTATGGAGTGTGTAAGAACTAGTTGTTGAAGCTTGCTTGTTATTGTTTATAACATATGCTAGTTTACAAAGTCAAAATAAATATCTTCCTTGTGTTTTATCATATATATCCGGCCATATATAGATATAGATAAAGAAATTGTGTAATTTTTAAGTATTGGGTATAATTGTGGGTATTTGGTTGAGTATAGATAGGTATTGGTGCTTCCGGGTATGCCTAAATGTATTTAATTGCGAAACGTAAACACTTTACGCAACCAATAAAAATAAAATGAACAAAGTTAATAATTATCCTAAAAATAATTACTTAACACTTGCTTGATGTAAACATTTAATTGTTTGATGCCCGTTTATATTGAACGATAATTTTTAGCTTACGCGATTTAACTTAACGATTTTAATTTAAAAGTAAACGCGTACAATACCAAAAATAAATAGTGAATTTTTTTATGATGTACAATGACCCTAAAACACGGGGTGTTATAGTCTTCCACCATTAAGTGAGCCTTGTCCTCAAGGCTTAAGACGCGGCACTTGACGACGGTGCGGTCTTTATGAAGAGGTGTGGATATTTCTTCCGAAATTGGTCTTCACGTTCCCATGTAAACTCAGGACCTCTCATGAAGTTCCATCAAACCTTGACAATTGGTATGCGGCTTTGCTTCAATTGTTTAACTTCACGATCCATGATCTTTACTGGTTCCTCAACAAAATGAAGTTTGTCATCAATATGGAGTCCATCCAACGGAACAACTAATGGTTCGTCGGTATAGCACTTCTTCAAGTTGGATACATGAAACATATTATGAACCCTGCTCAGCTCTTGAGGAAGCTTAAGCTTGTAAGCAACGGATCTAACCTTTTCTAACACTTTGAAAGGTCCAACATATCTGGGGTTTAGGGTCCCCCGTTTTCCAAAATGTACTACTCCTTTCCAAGGTGAAACCTTGAGCATAACTCTATCTCCAACTTGAAATTACATCGTCTTATGCTTTAAATCGGCATAACTCTTTTGTCGATCATGAGCAGATTGAATTATTTGCTTGATCTGAATGATTTTCTCGGTCGTCTCTTGAACTATCTCTAGACCAGTGAGTTGAACTTCTCCAACCTCGGCCCAACAAATAGGTGAACGACACTTTCGACTGTAAAGTGCTTCAAACGGTGCAGCCTTAATGCTAGCTTGCTAACTATTGTTATATGAAAACTCGACTAATGGCAAATGGTTAACCCAACCCTTTCCAAAGTTGATCACATAAGCACGCAGCATATCCTTGAGAGTTTAAATAGTCCTCTCTCTTTGCTCATCAGTTTGCGGATGATATGCAGTACTCATATCCAAATTCATACCCAAAGCCTTCTGAAGTGACCTCCAAAAATTTTAACGTAAACCTAGGATCACGATCACAAATGATTGAGACAGGTATTCCATGCCTTGTGACCACCTCTTTCAGGTACATCCTTGCCAACTTTTCCATAGGATCAGTTTCCCTCATTGGTCAAAGATAGCAGATTTAGTAAGTCAGTCAACAATCACCCAAATGGTGTCATAACCTTATGACAACTTAGGAAGCTCTGTGACAAAATCCATCATGATATTATCCCACTTCCATTGAGGTATCTTGGGTTGCACCAACAAACCTGATGGCCTTTGGTGTTCAGCCTTGACCTTAGCAC
>BQNB010145283.1:0-16739 GCA_026074375.1 Tanacetum coccineum
TACTCGATCAAAAGAACTAGGTGATGCTTTAATTAATCAAGTCAATCAAAAATCTGTGAAAATCTATGATTTAAATGTAAGTCTTCAAGAAAAGGTTTGGTCATTACAACTCTCAAGGATGAATTAAGGAAACTTAAAGGAAAAGATTTAGCTGATAATGAGCTCACTCTGATTACCTTAAGCACACTCAGGAAGAAGCTACGATTCTTAAGGAAATAATAGAACAAGGAAAATCACAAAACCCCCTAAATACTTCCTTAGACTCTGCTTATAAGTATACAAAACAAATTTAGGAGTTTCTTATAATAATCGGACAAACCTGCCCTAGCATCAATAATTCAAGTGGTAAATTAGTGGTTGTGACCCTAAAGAACAAGGACAAAAGAGTTAGATTCACTGAGCCCGTCACATCCTCAGGAAACACAAACACAAAAATAGCCTCTTTATCAAACCTAGTTTCTAACAAACCTATGTTGTCTTTTAACAAACCTATGTTGTCTTTTACAGGAGTAAAACCGTCTACTAGTGCTAGCGAATTACAGCCTTTAGGCAATACAAAGAAAGATAAGATTCAACAAACACCATGTAGTACTCAGAAGAATAAAGTAGAAGCCCACCCTAGGACAGTTAAATCTAGTTTAAAAAATAAGAATTGTTTTGTTGAATCTAAAGGAACTGCAAATGTGCAACATTCCAAGCTTAATGCGAATTCTGAACTTCTATGTGTTAAGTGTAATGATTGCATGTTTTTTGATAATCATGATTTGTGTGTTCTTAATTTTATCAATGATGTGAATGCTCATGTTAAATCTAAATCTGTTAAGAAAAGTTCAAAGAGAAAAGTTTGGAAACCAACAGGAAAAGTGTTCACAAATATTGGATACACTTGGAGACCTACTGGTCGGACCTTCACTATAGTAGGAAATGCGTGCCCTTTAACTAGGATAACCACAACTGCTGAAGTGCCCCTTAGGAAACCAACTGCTCTAGAAAGTGATACACCTAAGCCTGTAGTAACATTGGTTTACTCAAGGAAACCTAGGAAATCTAAAACTAATGTTCCCGTTAGCAAACCTAAGATTATTTAATCCATATCTGCTAACAAAAAGGAACCTAGTAAATCTTAGGGATCCATAGTTTTTGATGTTCCATCTTCCTCTCTTGATGAATGTAGGTCGTCCAAATTGTTCTCTGGTATTTGGACTCCAGCTACTCCAAGCACATGACCGGAGATCGCTCTCAGTTCACCAATTTGGTCAATAAATTTTTGGGTGCAGTCAAATTCAGAAATGTTCACGTGGCAAAGATATTGGGATATGGTGATTATCAGATTGGGAATGTTACGATCTCAAGGGTTTACTACGTGGAAGGACTTGGACACAACTTATTCTCCGTTGGGCAATTCTGTGATTCGAACCTTGAAGTTGCTTTTCGTCAACACACCTGCTTCATTCGTAATCTAGAAGGTGTTGATCTATTGACTGGATCTCGAGGCAACAATCTGTATACTCTGTCTCTTGGAGATATGATGGCATCCTCTCCTATATGTCTCTTGTCAAAGGCCTTAAAGACTAAGTCCTGGCTATGGCACCGACGTCTGTCTCATCTGAACTTTGGTGCAATCAACCATTTAGCTAGACATGGTCTTGTTCGAGGTCTCCCTAAGCTAAAGTTTGAAAAGGACCATCTGTGTTCTGCATGTGCAATGGGCAAAAGCAAGAAGAAACCCCACAAACCTAAATCTGAAGACACCAACCAAGAAAAACTCTATCTTTTGCACATGGATCTTTGTGGACCAATGCGTGTCGCAAGTGTTAATGGAAAGAAGTACATCCTCATCATTGTCGATGATTACTCTCGATTTACATGGGTTAAGTGCTTAAGGTCAAAAGATGAAGCTCCAGATTTCATAATCAAGTTTCTCAAGATGATCCAAGTGCGGCTTAAAGTGCCTGTCCGACGAATCTATTCTGATAATGGAACTGAATTTGTTAATCAAACTTTGCGTGAATATTATGAGAAGGTTGGCATCTCTCATGAAACATATGTTGCTCGCTCTCCACAGCAAAATGGTGTCGTTGAAAGACGTAATCATACGCTAATTGAAGCTGCCCGCACAATGTTGATTTATGCAAAAGCTCCGTTATTCTTATGGGCAGAAGTAGTTGCTACCGCATGTTACACCCAAAATCGTTCCATCATACGTCTTCGTCACGGCAAAACACCATATGAGCTTTTACATGACAAACCTCCTGACTTATCATTTTTCTATGTATTTGATGCACTCTGCTTGATAGTGAAAACTTGGGTAAGTTACAACCGAAAGCTGATATTGGTATTTTCATTGGCTATGCACCCACAAAGAAAGCATTTTGAATTTACAACCGACATACCAGACAGAAATCATTAGAAACAAATCAATGTAGATTTTGATAAGCTAACTGCGATGGCTTCTAAACACAGCAGTTCAGGACCCGCACTTCATGAAATGGCTCCTGCAACAATCAGTTCAGGACTCGTGCCAAACCCTCCTCCTTCAACACCGTTTGTACAACCTTCAAGAACTGATTGGGATCTTTTGTTTTAACCGTTGTTTGATGAATTACTCACTCCTTCACCTAGTGTTGATCGCCCAGCCCCTAAATTCATTGCTCCAATTGATGAAGTAGTAGCTCCAGTTCCCGCTGCATCAACCGGTTCACCTTCCTCAACAACTATTGACCAAGATGCACCATCACCAAGTAACTCTCAAACAACACCTGAAACTCAATCTCTTATCATTCCTAATGATGTTGAAGAAGACAATCATGACTTAGATGTTGCACACATGAATAACGATCCGTTCTTTGGTATTCCAATTCCAGAAAATAATTCTGAAGCATCTTCTTCTTCGGATGTTATTCCTGCTTTTGTGCACACTGCTGCTCCTTACTTAGAACACGTTACCAAATGGACCAAGGATCATTCTTTAGATAACATCATTGGTGAACTTGAAAGTTCTGTTTCCATATAATCCCAACTTCTTAACAAGCTTATTTGTTACTACGATGCCCTTTTCACCACATCAGTTGAACCAAAGAACTAATAAAGACGCCATTAACACAGCATGTGGATTTGAATCAATGCAAGAGGACTGAATGAATTTTGAACGAGCTTGAGACTGGGAACTCGTTCCTCGTCCAGATAAAGTGATGGTTATTACTTTAAAATGGATCTACAAGGTGAAACTTGATGAATTAGGAGTAATTACTTCTAAAGAACAACGCACGATTAGTTGCTCGTGGTTAATCGTCAAGAAGAGGAAATGATTTTGAGAAATCTTTTTCTCCAGTGCTAACTTGAATGCTATTTGGAAATTTTTCCTCACATATGCTGCTCAAATGAATATGAAACGTCTAAACCAAATGGATGTTAAAGACTGCATCCCTTAACGCATTCTGCGCGAAGAGTTTATTTTTAGCAACCGTGGTGGATCAAGACAATCTGAATCATGTGTTTAAGCTTAAGAAACTCTCTAAGTAAGGTAACAAGCTCTTACGCACGTGGTACGATCTATTGCAAAGTTTTCTACTCTCTCAGGAAAATCTCAAAAGAACCAGTTGGATCCCACATTGTTAATCATAAGACAAGGTACATATATTTTCCTGGTACAAATCTATGTTGATGATATAATTTTTTGCCTCTCTACACCTGAACTATGTGACCAATTTTCAAAAATAATGTTCAAAGTTTAAGATGTCGATGATGGGCAACATATCATTTTTTTCTAGGACTTTAGATTTCACAAAGTCCCAGAGACATCTTTATAAACCAGTCTAAATATCTACTAGAATCTTGAAAAAATATGGTATGGAATCTAGCGACCCAGTGGATACTCTCATGGTAGAGAAATCCAAACTGGATGAAGATATACAAGGGAAAGCTGTGTATCCTACACACTATCATAGAATGATAGACACCCTTATGTATCTTACAACCAGTAGACCAGACCTTACATTTAATGTATGCATGTGTACCCGGTATCAGGCAAAGCCTACCGAAAAGCACTTACATGCTGTAAAAAGAATATTTAAATACCTAAGAGGAACCGTTAATAGGGGACTCTGGTATCCCAATGGGATTCTTCTAATTGCTCTAACACTAAGCAACTGCTTGATGCCCTAGCGGGTTGCCAAGATACTAGACGAAGTACATCTATGGAAAGTATGCAATTATTTAAGAGATAGGGCTTTTTTACCTGGTCATCAAAAAGGCAGAAAGCGCTAACTATTATCTAGGTATGGAATTCTGAATATATACTTTATCCGCTGTTGTGCTCAAGTCCCTTTGAATAAGATACAGCAACCGACTATGGCCTTGGATTCAATAAATATCCAATGTACTGTGATAATAAAAGCGCTATTGCCTTATGCTGCAACAATGTTCAACATTCTCGATCAAAACATATTGACATCAGATTCCACTTCATAAAAGAGCAAGTTGAGAACGGAGTAGTAGAGCTTTACTTTATCAATACGGAGTATCAGCTGGCGAACATCTTTACTAAAGCCCTTAGCAGAGAAAGAATTGACTTTCTTATCAACAAGCTGAGAATGAGAAGTTTCACGCCGGAGACTCTGAAAATTGGCAGATGAAGTTGAAGAATACTGGTGGTACCTATTCAAATATCATATATAATGTGTATTATATTAAAAAAACCATAAAAACCAAAATGATTTTTTCATTTTCAGAAAGCTTATAAAAACAAAATACAAAAATATAAAATCTTTAAAAACCAAAGAAAAAATTTAAAAATGCGAAAAATATAAAAAGAGGTAATAATGGCATGTCTTCTGAAAATCGATAACATTTCGTCTAGAATAAATGTCATTCAATAATGATAATACGACAATAACGAGGCAGTAAAATAATCGAACAAATTTTCAATAGTTTTCAAAAGAAGCCAAATGGCTTGCCTATTCTTTTTCAGAAAGCAAGGCCCGTACATACATCTTAAAAGGCAATTGTAAATTCAAAAAGAAAACTCGACCTCAAAACGGAATTATTCTCGTGCATGGTCTACTTATGACCATGCAAAGTCTTTGTTTACTTTGCAACACAACCCGTGCTTCCTATGTACAATAAGTGTACGCGTCAGTGCATTTATTTGTCAAAATAAGAAAAATCTTATTTTTATTATTAAAAAGTTGTTTTCATAATGAATCAGTGTTTTCAATAATCACAAAAAGATTTTCAAAGACAATTAGACCACTCAAACAATGACAACAACTCTTTTAATAGAAAACGGGTCATCATTTGAGGGGGAGAATGTATCATCTAATACCTTTTAAAAACGGTCCTATCAAAATAAGTCATGGAATAAACGATAAGTTTTTGGATATACGGATAACAATTTTCAGAGAGGGAGTTAAATTTATATTAACTACAAGAGCTTTAGATGTCATTTGTTTAACTCTTTATGAACTTATTTACAATTTTAGACTTAGTGAATTCGGGACTTAAACTACATTCGATCAATATTGCCAACACCTCATAGTTTGTAAAAGACTTAGGAATGCTTAGAAATACTTTCATAGTTTTAAAAGCATTAAAGTTATTCGTCACGAATATATTTCAAGCTATTAATTCTTCAAAAACACGATCCTCACGTAATATGTACTACAAGGTTTTGTTTGATTCTGAGGTATCGAAAACAGCAAGGGGGAGGAGTAGATGTATACTTGTTAGTGTCTTTGGCCTTTTTTTGAGGTTAGCTTATTTTGTCTTTTAAGGTTAGCTTCTTTTGATTTTAGGCCTTTTTGAATCTTTCAGGTGCACTATTTTAATCACATGGTGGAAGAGACATCTCGTCATTAGTCAGTATGCATCATGTGAGTCCCAAGGGGGAAGTGTTGGGAGTATAATTATTTAAAATGTAAGAAGAATTATGTCTGATTCAATTAATGTTTTACCCGACCGGTCAATCTCTAAGCTTATTCTTAAAAGAAGTAATCTCCGTGGATACATCGGCAAGTGATGTCGATAGAAATACGTGTAATCTTCGTGAGAAATGAAACAAGACGTAGTTGAGAGACCTTGAGTGGCTAGGGAGGGTTAGTGCATGAGCGTCAAACTGGGTCCATGACAATCTTAATTCATACTACAACCTAGTGTTTCCGATAGTTTTAATGTATTGACTTGGTTTCTGCCCTAAGTTGAATTGGTGGCTTCTTTCTTTTCACCCTTTATCCTTACAATTCTTTTTCATTCTTCAACCCCTTCAGAGCTTACCGAGACTTCATGACTAATACCTTGTTGGGTTTGTTCCAGTCTAGTTCCATCTTAGTTGACACTATTCCCTTATTCTCACTTTTACTCGTTTTGTATCATACCTAAGGACTTCTACACTAACTAGTGGATATCCCTAAGTAGATCCATCCAGTTCTGGCTGGATCATGGGATTTGAATACCTATGCCTAACCACCTTATAACTCCATAAATTTAAGTACATGGTCGGTCTTTTGGGTATTCCATCACAATCCTTCCAAAATCATTGAAAAGTTCAATCAAAGTGTTTGATATAAATATCAAAAGATTTACACTTTGAGAGTTTTTCATCATCACTAAAAGCTCCCCCTTAACATGTGCATCGTAATCGTAGTACATGCTAAGCGTAGAGTGCATTGAGTCCATTTTATATGATCACATTTCAGTACAAGTTAGGTTCATTTTAATCATAGTTTAATCACATTTTCTCCCCTTATCCAAAATGTTAATCCCTTGATATTTTGGATATCAATTGATTAAACGTTCGGGGACAAAATGTTACACAATATCTAACAGGAACATTTTAATGCTCCCCCTCAAATTATGAGGGAATTATATGGTGTTTGAGTATGTTAATTTGAAATTTTTTGAATTTACTAAGAAATTCTTGAAAATTCATACTCAAACACTATATATGCCTAATTTTTAAGTCTACACTACACATTTATATATTCACAAGATTATTATGTACGAGGTTTTGACCATGAAAGATGAGAACAATCAAATGATAAAGAATCATATGGTTTCTTTGTAGCAGCCTGTAGTCTCCATCGTAACAACTCCCACCAACAAACTTTTCTAAGCTCCTCATTAACCTTCTTTCTTTCAAGAAGTTGTCAATCTGATCTTTCTGTGTCCAAGCACTCTTCGGCATTGTTTCAACTTTCTTTCCAAGTTATGAAAGTCTTTGCTTCAAACTTCAAGTATGAAATAGATTCAGATACATATGTAACTTAAGCTTGTGTGGTTGGTGATGTCTGTGTTGATGTTGTCTTAGCTTCCCCCTAAACCAGCAATCCTTTCTTGAGTAGATTCAGAACTTTCTTGGAAGCCGCATCAAGCAGTCTTGATGTATAAAGCCCAGATATCCAAAGTACACACTTAACCATTTCAAGAATTTGATACCGCAACATCAAAGTCAATTAAGTCTCGGATGAGCGCATTTATCTCTTCAGGACAATTATGATATAAATTGAAACACCAAAGTCAACTAAGTCCCGGATGTAGACAATTAAATCCCTATGTGTACCTCTTTTATCAAATATTTCTACTCATTTTAAGAATAAGCTTAGAGATTGACCGGTCGGGTAAAACATTAATTGAATCAGACAGAATTCTTCTCACGTTTTAAATAATTATACTCCCAACACTTCCCCTTGGGGACTCAAATGATGCATACTGACTAATGACGAGATGTCTCTTCCACCATGTGATTGAAATAGTGCACCCGAAAGATTCAAAAAGGCCTAAAATCAAAAGAAGCTAACCTCAAAAGACAAAAGAAGCTAACCTCAAAAGAAGGCCAAAGACACTATCAAGTATACATCTACTCCTTCCCCCTTGCTGTTTTCGATACCTCAGAATCAGCAAAACCTTGTACGCACATATACGTGAGATCGTGTTTGAAGAATTAATAAGCTTAAATCTATTCTGTGAGAATCAACTTCAAGGCTTTTAAAACTATGAAAGTATTTCCAAGCATTCCTAAGTCTTTTACAAACTATGAGGTGTTGGCAATATTGATCGAATGTAGTTTAAGGCCTGAATTCACTAAGTCTCAAATTGCAAATAAGTCCATAAAGAGTTAAACAAATGACATCTAAAGCTCTTGTAGTTAATATAAATTAACTCCCCTTGAAATTGTTATCCGTCATTATCCAAAACTTTATCCGTTTATTCCATGACTTATTTTGAAAGCCCGTTTAAAAGATTATTGGTGCACATCTCCCCCTCAAATGATGATCCACCGTTTCCTATTTAAAAGATTTTTATCATTGTTTGAGTTGTTCGAATTTGTCTTGAAAAAATCTTTTTGTGATTACTAAAAACACTGATTTATTATGAAGACAACTTTTTACCAATAAAATTAAGATTTCTCTTATTTTGACAAAGAAATGCACTGACACGTACATTAATTTGGTTTTTATGGTTTTTAGTATATATACATATGATCCACAAGATATGAGAATAGGTACCACCAGTATTCTTCAGCTTCATCTGCCAACAGTTTCAGTGTCTAAGGCGTAAAACTTCGCATTCTCAGCTTGTTGATAAGAAATTCAATTCTTTCTCTACATAGGGATTTAGTGAAGATGTCCGCTAGTTGATACTCCGTGTTGACAAAGTAAAGCTCTACTACTCCATTCTCCACTTGCTGTTTGATGAAGTAGAATCTGATGTCAATATGCTTTTATCAAGAATGTTGAACATTGCTGCAACATAAGGCAATAGCGCTTTTGTTATCATGGTACATTAGAATTTTATTGAATCCAAGACCATAGTCGGTAAGCTGTGATCTCATCTAAAGGACTTGAGCACAACATCCATACAAGGTGATATATTCAGCTTCCGTACTGGATATCGCAGCATTTTTCTGCCTTTTTGATGACCAACTAACAAGTTTGTCTCCCAATAATTGCATACTTCCAGATGTATTTCGGCTGGTATCTTGGCAACCCGCGTGATTAGTGTCTGCATAAGTTGTTAGAGCAATAGAAGAATCCTTTGGATACCAGAGTCCCCTATTAACGATTCCTCTTAGGTATTTAAAGATTCTTTTTACAGCATGTAAGTGCTTTTCGGTAGGCTTTGCCTGATACCAGGCACACATGCATACAACAAATATAAGGTGTCGGTCTAACTGGCTATAAGATACATAAGGGTGCCAATCATTCCACGATAGTGTGTGGGATCCATGATTTCCCCTTGTGTATCTTCATCCAGTTTGAATTTCTCCACCATGGCAGTATCCACAGGGTCACTAGATTCCATATCATATTTTCTCAAATATTCTAGAGCATATTTAGACTAGTTTATAAAGATGCCTTTGGGACTTTGTGAAATCTATAGTCTTAGAAAAAATGATATTTTGCCCATCATCGACATCTTAAACTTTGAACATATTATTTTTGAAAATTGATCACATGGTTCAGGTGTAGTAGACGCAAAAATAATATCATCAACATAGATTTGTACCAGGAGAATATCTTTGTCTTGTCTTATGATGAACAATATGGGATCCACGTTTCCTTTAGAGAATTCCTGAGAGAGTAGAAACTTTGACAATAGATCGTACCACGCGCGAGGAGCTTGTTTCAACCCATAGAGAGTCTTCTTAAGCTTATACACATGATTCGGATTGTATTGATCCACAAACCCGTCTGGTTGGCTGACATAAACTACATCAAAGCAGAATGACCCGTTCAGGAAATCGTCTTAACATGCCATTTGGTATACTCAAAATTTAGTGAGCCATATGCGAGAAAAATTCGAATAGCATCAAGTATAGCCACTAGAGCAAAAGATTCCTAAAATCAATTCCCTCTTTTTGACGGTAACCATGAACAACCAATCGAGCCTTGTTCTTTAGAATACCTCCTAATTCATCATGTTTCACATAGTTCATCTAGCTTCACTTTGTAGATCCACTTCAAAGTAATAACCATAACTTTGTCTGGTCGGGGTACGAGCTCCTATACTTTAAGGCGTTCGAACTCATTGAGCTCTTATTGCATTGCTTCGATCCATCAGGATTGAGTCAAAGCATCTTTATACGTCTTAGGTTCAACAAAAGTGAGGAAAGCATTGTAGTAACAGAAAAGAGCTTGCTCATGTAATTGTAGCCTTGTGGAAACTGGTCTAGCGAGTTTACCGATTATGTTTTCAAGTGGATGATCCTTAGTCCATTTGTTGTTATGTTTAGAAATTTGGTGATCGGGATGCACAATTGTATGAATGGAATCTGACAATGAAGATTGATAAGAAGGGATTTCTAGAATTAGGATACCAAAGTATGGATCATTACCCATATGTGCAATTTCAATATCATGATTGTCTTCTTCAACATCGTTAGGAATGATGGGAGGTTGAGTTTCGGGTGTTGTTTGAGAATGACTTGGTGATGGTGCATCTTGGTCAACATTTGTTGAAGAAGGTGAACCGGTTAATACAACGGGAACTGGAGTAACTACTTCATGAATTGGAGCAACGACTTCAGAGGCTGGGTAATCAACACTGGATGGAGGAGTGAGTAATTCATCAAACATCAGTTGAAACAAAATATCTCAATCTGTTCTTGACGGTGGTACAAATGGTGTTGAAGGAGGAGGGTTTGGCACGAGTCCTAAACTAATTGTTGTAAGAGTCATTTCATGAAGTGCGGGTCATGAACTGCTGTGTTCAAAAGCCATTGCAGTCAGCTCATCAAAATCTACATGAATTGTCTCAACGATTCGTCTGGTACGTCGGTTGTAAATTCAAAATGCTTTCTTTATGTGTGCATAGCCAATAAAAATACCAATATCAGCTTTCGGTTGTAACTTACCCAAGTTCTCACTATCATTTGTCGGATAGAAGAGTGCACCAAATACATGGAAAATGATAAGTCGGGAGGTTTGTCATGAAAGAGCTCATATGGGGTTTTGCCGTGACAAAGACGTACGATGGAATGATTTTGGATGTAACATGCGGTAGCCACTACTTCTGCCTATAAGAATAACAGAGCTTTTGCATAAATTAACATTGTGCGGGCAGCTTCAATTAGCGTACAATTGCGTCTTTCAACGACACCATTTTGCTGTGGAGAGCAAGCAACAAATGTTTCATGAGAGATGCCAACCTTCTCATAATATTTACGTAATGGTTGATTAACAAACTCAGTTCCACTATCTGTTCTGATGCGTCAGACAGGTGTCTTAAGCCACACTTGGATCATCTTGAGAAACTTGATTATGAAATCTGGAGCTTCATCTTTTAACCTTAAGCACTTAACCCATGTGAATCAAGAGTAATCATCAACGATGATGATGATGTACTTTTTTCCATTAACGCTTGCGACACACATTGGTCTACAAAGATCCATGTGTAACAGATAAAGTTTTTCTTGATTGGTATCTTTAGATTTAGGTTTGTGGGGTTTCTTCTTGCTTTTACTCATAGCACAAGCAGAACACAGATGGTCCTTTTCGAATTTTAGCTTAGGGAGACCTCGAACAAGACCGTGTCTCGCTAAATGGTTGATAGTACCAAAGTTCAGATGAGACAAATGTCGGTGCCATAGCCAGGACTTAGTCTTTGAGGCCTTTGACAAGAGACATATTAGAGAGGACGCCATCATATCTCCAAGAGACAGAGTATACAGATTGTTTCCTCGAGATCCAGTCAATAGATTAACACCTTCTAAATTACGAATGAAGCAGGTGTGTTGACGAAAAGCAACTTCAAGGTTCGAATCACAAAATTGCCCAACGGATAATAAGTTGTGTCCAAGTCCTTCCACGTAGTAAACCTTTGATATTGTAACATTCCTAATCTGATAATCACCATAACCCAATATCTTTGCCATGTGATCATTTCTGAATTTGACTGTACCCAAAACTTATTGACGAAATTGGTGAGCTGAGAGCGATCTTTGGTCATATGCTTGGAGCAGCAGGAGTCCAAATACCAGAGAATAATTTGGACGACCTGCATTCATCAAGAGAGGAAGATGGAACATCAAAAACTTTGGATCCTCAAGATTTGTTAGGATCACATAAATGGACCCGAACAAAGAAGCTTCGGTCACTCGAAGATGCAAGACAAAAGTCTAGCTCGAAAGACAATGTTAATTAATGTTTATTATGTATACGGGCCAAGATGTAAAAAGCCCAAAAAGAAAGCCCTAAAAGGCAAATCCTTTTAGTATAAATAGACCTAGTTTAGTCAAAAATTAGGTTGGCTACTCATTTTCATTTTTCCATCTTTTAGAGTTTGTAGCCTCTTTGTTTCATTCAAATCAAAAGTTCTTTATTGTCTAATCCTTTGTGCCATTGATCGTGTGCTTCATACATGGAATGATCTAGGGATCCTACAAAATGTAACTTCGTTTACTTCAAATGAAGCCACTGGGACAATGCAACGATTGGTGGTACTGAACAACTTGCATAATCAAATAAATGTCACTCAAATTATCCTCATCGGATGCATGAGAAAAAGAAGAATCCTTAGACATTTTTGTAGAGAATATGTGTTTTATAGAGAAGTATGTGAAAATTAGTTAAAATGAGATACTCCATCCGTCCTATAATTATAGTACAGTGTTGACTTTTGAAGTTTTTATGTTGTAACTTTGACCTTAATTATTATTTTTTGTGTTATACAAAACTTGATGCAAAATATATCAATGAATTAGGTTTTAAATGTATTTTTATTTGTATAATTTTCATCAATTATTATCTAACACAAACAAAAATATTTAAAGTTAAAGTTGAAAAATAAAGACTTAAAAAGTCAACAGTGAACAATATTTATGGGACGGATAAAGTATTATTTATAGAGTGTAATAAAAATTATTTGAAAAGAAAAAAAATATTTTTTTAGAAAGTTTCAGCCGTTGAATAACGGCTACATGCACTAAAATACCCAATTTCCACAAAGTGGTGTCCGCCACTTAACCCATGAACAAACTAGCGCAACATGGGGTGGTATCCGTGGCGTCTATCGGCGACGCCAGTTAGTGTTATCTGACGTGTCACATGGGACTGACACAAAAGATGTGCCATGATACCAAACCCTCTAATTAATCTTTAAAAAATTGATACTTTTCAATTTTGTAATTACTTTTTGAAAAGCACACAATAATCTAACAAAAAAATTTGTTTGGACCAAATTTAGTACATTCAATTAGAGATAAACATCGAGAAACACTAAAGTTGCGTTTAGTTGGAAAACATTTTTCATCTTTTTCTGTTTCCTGTTTTGTAGGAAAAAGGAGGGGGTTTTCATCTCCACAAAACAATTGAAAATTTGAAAAACGCTTTTAGTTAAAGAAGCATGTGTTTGTGTTTTTCATTTTACAAAACTAAAATACATGTTCAAGTGTTGTTGTTTCATCTCAATTCTCTATTTACTTTTGTAATATTGTAAAGACATATTCGAAAGACAAAAATAGAGGCGGCAAAACGGGCGGGTTGGGCGGGCGCGGGCATCAGGCAAAACGGGTACGGGCCAAAACGGGCACTGGCTAAAACGGGCACTAATGGGATAAATGGGCTACTCGATGAATCTTATTTATTTAATGGTTCTTTAACGTTTTCGTCCGATTTTTTACATTTTCGTTCGTTTTTTACGTTTTCGTCGGTACTTTTATGTTTTCGTCCGCTTTTTTACGTTTTCGTCCATTTTTTATGATTTCGTTTGTTTTTTTACGATTTCGTCTGTTTTTTTACGTTTTCATTCATTTTTTACGATTTCGTCCGTTTTTTTACGTTTTCGTCCTTTTTTACGTTTTCGTCTATTTTTTTACGTTTAGTCAGTTTTTTACGATTTCGTCCGTTTTTTTATGATTTCGTCATTTCTTTAACGTTTTCGTCCGTTTTTTACGATTTTGTCTGTTTTTTACGATTTCGTCCGATTTTAACGATTTCATCCGTTTTTTTACGATTTCGTCCGTTTTTTACGATTTCGTCCGTTTTTTAAGTTTTCGCCTGTTTTTTACGTTTTGGCCCCTTTTTTTATGATTTCGTCCGTATTTTACGTTTTCGTCCGTTTTTTACGTTTTCGTTCGTTTTTTTACGTTTTCGTCTGTAAAAAAAGGAAGAAATCGTAAAAAAACAAACGAAATCGTAAAAAAAAGGACAAAAGCGTAAAAAAAAGACAAAATCGTAAAAAAAAAGGACGAAGTCGTAAAAAAACGGACGAAATCGTAAAAAATAGACGAAAACGTAAAAAACAGACGAAATCGTAAAAAACAAACGAAATCGTAAAAAACAGACTAAACCGTAAAAAAAGTACTAAACCGTACGAAACCGTAAAAAACGGACGAAAAAGTAAAAAAACGGACGAAATCGTAAAAAAACGGACGAAAGCGTAAAAAACGGACGAAATCGTAAAAATCAGATGAAATCGTAAAAAAACGGATGAAATCGTAAAAACGGACGAAATCGTAAAAAACGGACGAAAGGGTAAAAAAACAGACGAAACCGTAAAAAACGGACGAAAACGTAAAAATACGGGCGAAAACGTAAAAAACTGACGAAATCGAAAAAAACGGACGAAAACGTAAAAAAACGGTCGAAAACGTAAAAAAACGGACGAAATCGTAAAAAACGGACGAAAACGTAAAAAAAGGACGAAAACGTAAAAAAACAGACGAAATCGTAAAAAACCGGACGAAATCGCAAAAAACGGACAAAATCGTAAAAAACGGACGAAATCGTAAAAAAACAGACGAAATCTAAAAAAAACGGATGAAAACGTAAAATTACAGGCGAAAACGTAAAAAAACTATCGGAATCGTAAAAAGCGGACGAAAACGTAAAAAAAGTATGTAAGCGTACGTAAACATCAAAAAACTTATAAAAACGTATAAAACGTAGGAAATAAGGGGAAAATAGATATGGGTGTCATATAAGGAAGACGAAATCGTTTTTTACGTCTGTATTCTAGTTTTGTGTATAAAAGGAGAAAATAAGGATTTTGTGTTTTGTAGAGAATTTTGTTGGAAAACGACGAAATAAACGCGATTTGTGTTTTCTTTGTTTTTCACAAAACATTTTATGAAAAAAAGGGTGTTTCTTCCAACTAAACGTAGCTTAAAAGTTTTTCTTCCTAAATTTGTTTTTTTCCAAACTTGTAGTATATTTTCTGACACTTTTGTCACTTTGATGCGGATGGATGAAATGATCTAACAACCACTCGTTTGTTTGGTTTGCATATGGCTTGACTTGCGCCAACTCACTTCAACTACCGGATGTTAGACCCCCATTATATTGCAGTCAATATATACACCTTCATGGTCCGAACCAACACTAAAAAACTGACATAACTAAAATGGCTATTCCATCTATCTTGCTAAACTTGTTGTTTCCACCACCGTCATCATTATTCGTCACCACGATGTCAGTCATAGGTATATCGACTTTAACTAATGCTGGTTTTATGGAGTTAAAAGGTAAGCATATGCAATATTCCAAGTTCCTGAACGTTGGTGCCGCCAAAAAAGAGAAGGAAATGAAGTTGTCTAGTAGAAATGGTATGCTTTGGTTCTATACACCGGCTTTTCTTGTGGGCTTGGCTTCTTTACTTGTGTTCCATGATCAAGATCAAAGATTTGTGTTGCTTGCTTCTGCTCTTACCATTCATTTCTTGAAAAGAGTTCTTGAGGTATACTTTCTAACACTTGCTTGCTTATTTGTTTGAGGTCAATTTAGTGTTCACGGTTTATTTTGATTTTATTTAATTATGGGTTTAACACTTGATCAATTCGGAACCAAAAAGTTAGACATATTATTGTTAGGCGGCTCAACCTTATCGGAGGCCTAAAGCGAAGCCTTGAAACGGGCCTTTTGATCAAAGTTATTTGCCGAAAAGTCGTTACTTAACCAAGTTTTTTATGTGAAATCATTGATTAATTTCTTGAAATCAATATAGTATAATATTTCATTTTCAATTAATAAACGAGACAATAAATCTAATCTTTTGTTGACATTTTCGACTCTAGGTAACTTTTAATATAATAAACTATAGTCTTGAAATATTTCTTTCTGCTAAAGTTACTGAAATGTTTAACACCATTCACAAGTATAGTTTCTCTCAAAACTCTTAGTTTCAAAAATAATTTTATACCGTGAATTCAACCAATTGTTATAATATGGCTTAAAGAACTTTTAAGGCTCAGACAAATATTATCTTTTTAGTTAGTTATTATACACGGATTCTAAACTTTCAATGCTAAATATGCTAAATAGTAAACTAAAGATATCTTCGTACAACTTAAATTGGTCAAATTTACTTTTTAGTGATGTAATAGCTTGATATGTAATGTATAAGAAATAAACGGTTCTAAAAGTCTCTTCGCCGGTTTTTATAGTTTCATTGTCAATATCTTTATCATATTTTCTATTTTTACAAATAGCTCGTCTTCCTTTCAATTTTTCGTTATACATTCGTTTTTCTTTACCAATATCTTTTGCGAAAACTAAGACATCTTTAAAAGCAACTTTTGATTGAAGATTGATACATGAGTAGATGAGAGAAAGCTAAAGTGTGAAAGTACTTTTGCAGTGTAAATAAATAAACGTCAATTCATCAATGTAAATAGTTAAATGGCTGTTATCACATGGCTTAATTTATCCTTTACTTATTTTTCAGGCAAAAATGGATATTTTATATGCTTAATAGAAACAAAAGAGACCCAAAATTTTGATTATTTAACATTTATCGGCTAATTATGG
>BQNB010145284.1:0-16739 GCA_026074375.1 Tanacetum coccineum
TATAGAGAGCTATCCCAGACTCTTAGCCTACGCCCGCACAACACCAAAGTTTCAGCGCATTAAATATGTAGCACTAGACCCAGTTGAATGATAGGTTGCATAATTAAGCACGTAAACGAGTATTAATTGATAAACATAATCAACAAGCAACGATAAATTAAGCATTCGAGATAAACAAACCAAACATTATATTATCATACGCACGGCTAATACCTAAAGGTAGTAGCCGATAGTCATTGTAACAATACACAAATTCATAGATGAACGATTAAAGTAACGAAAGATTACGCTAACCAAACGCGTATGTAGAGTGTAAATGATTACAAGAGTTTTCCCATCGATTTGAGCACTTTACAGGACCTTTTTGGCTTCTTAGATCTGCTGTAAATCAAACTTGGTGGCTAAAAGCATACCCTAAATCGTATTTAGGGTTTGGTATTTATAGACTCTGAAAATTGGTCGATACGGCGTATTGGATACGCCATATCCACTTTTTGGATACACCATATCCATTTTTGGATACGCCACATCCGCTGAAAATGTGTTTTCTTGATTTTTGACCAAAGTATCATATACGCGTATATACGACGTATTCTTTAAAGTCAGGCAATGGTCTTGAGTTCTTCAAAGTCTTTAGATACGGCGTATGCTTCTTGAATGATACGGCGTATAGGGTTGGATTCCTTGAAGTGCGCACTACGTTCTCAATCAATCAGTTATATCATTCCCAATTTATGTTTATTACTGTATCTTTGAATACTTATCCAGTTGGATGCGGCGTATGGAAGCAAATTGATACGCCGTATTGGGAATTAGTTAAACGCGCTTTCTTGTGAAGTCTTGGTGCTGATACGCCGTATCTCTTTAGCTGGATACGGCGTATGTGTCAGAAATTAGCAATCTTCAAATTTCTTCGTTTTAGATCCAAATTATGAGCCTTTTAGCTTTTCTTCACAAAACACTCCTAAATTACTGTATTTATCAACTTTAAAGCAATTAAGTACCACATAATGCAATAATTATATAAAAGTAGGTAAAACAGATGGGATAAATGATATAATAATGTGACCTTATTTGATGTCATCAAATATCCCCCCACTTGAATCTTACTTGTCCTCAAGTAGACTTGTGAAAAGTTTTAGTTTATGAAAATGTGTCCTAACTGAAGTTGAGGTTAAGCATCGTTTTATCCTAATCACCTGTACATAACCAAGCTCCTCACGAAATATGGAAATGAAAACACTCAGATCACTCGCCTAATCTAGGGTGCAACATTTAATTAGTACGCTCAATTGCTCGGTCGTGATTAGCTTCGTATCATAGGCTTAGCAAGGATACACATCTCCACCGCTAAAGCTGAGGAGAAACAAGTCAAAAGATAAATTGGGTTAAAAAGGCTTAGGGTTGATCAGTCAAGAGTCTTTCACCATAAGTACCATACCAACAAGGCAACAGTATCGTACATACACGGCCGTAACAAAGGAATAGACCTATACAATCCTATCACATCCCTGTTCGTGTTTAACCAACGGTTAGGATGAAGAATGATATAGGGTAGGGAGCTTCTAACTTTCACCGAAAGTCGTCATCCAACAAGGAATCTGAGACATGCATACATGGCTGTAACGACGGAATAGACATGTATGCTCGAACAAGTCCTCGTTCGAGTAGACATTAAGGTTAGTTGCTAAGAAAGGGAAGTAAAATGAGTGTTAAGTAAAATTAACAAAACAAATAGATTAAGCCAACAAATAAGGTGCGGTTGCTAGTAACTTTCCCCGACCGTTCCATAACAAAGACTCGAACATATAGATAAATGCCTCGATCACAGAAATGACAAAGACAACCTAAGTTGGCGTTCCCATAACGGCCAACTTTCCTTACATCCCGCTCTTTACATACTTTTACATAAGTGGTGATATCAGCCACTTTTTACAAGACTTTACATAGTTGATTTTTGTAACGTATTAACGAATAATCGATCCTTCCAAGTGATTCCTTCAGCATAAACTTCTTTTGAACCGACTATTTTTCTTCCTTCTCATTTTTTTTATCTTTTTTCTCTTTCTCTTTTTTTTGCAATACATCATAAATCTCGGTTTAATTTCACCGTCTTCACTATCATAATTCATCCGGATAATCTTTTCCTTGAAGTACTTTTTCTTCGGACATGATTCATAATCGCAAAAGTAACGAAACTTACGAGCTACATATTTTTCCCATTGCATTGTGCAATTTCCCAAATATTACAAAGATAGAAAAATTTCACTTTGACACAGGAAATACAAAACTTTACACGAAAGCAACTAGCAACATTGATAAAATAGGCTTAATCTACACGGTAGGCTAAGGTGCAAAGGTATAACAAAACATATAATATGGTGTACAAAAAGAAAGGAATGACTCAACAAGTTGTTCTAGGGGATTTTACTCTAAAAATGAAAGTAATCAAGGGTTACACGGGAGTCAACTAACCAGCGTGGTTAGTTATTTTTATGACATGTAGGCTATTTGGTTTAATCCTAGAAATTTATCAGTTGAACATGTTCCTCCATTTAAATCCATAGTACTAATCATTGTGGTCTCGAGTGATATACTAGGCCAAGTTCTAAAGTCCACTACATCACCGACAGGAAAACATAAAGTTGAATGATAACAGTTTAGCCATCTTCAAGTCCGTGCCACTCCGTGCCATAAGTTGCTCAAATACCTGAGATAAACATGCTAAAAAGATCAACACAATGGTTGAGTGAAATTCATAGGTTTATGGTAAATAGTGTGAATACAAGTCATCATTGACAGTATGAATACAAGTCATTATAAACAGTGGGTTACGTTGTTATACACCCATAAGTGTAATAATTGCAACACATACAATTATTATGGAAAACAATATTAATAGTGTATTATTGCGTCTAAGCTCATGGCACACAAACTGACTTGTGTATATATCAATAATGATATATATAATGATAATGGCCCCCGGTGTAGGTAATTGCCATATACCTATGAGATTCAAATATAGTGCGTTTGGTTACCTATCCGGCTAACACAAACGGGATTCGTCAATCCCAATAGGCCTATTCACAATATTCGCGTTCACTCGCAAGTGATTAATGGTCCATGATGGTGGGGGTCTTTTGGCATAAAGGGACTTAGATCACAAGCAATAATATATTATGATAGCATACATTTAGAAAACACTTGTATTCATAGTTTATAGCATGTATCCCCCTCACGGGTTTATGAAATAGAAGATTTAAAAGTGAGGCTATGAACTCACCTTAACAGTACAGGGAAATCTGATTGATGGCAAAAGTATATCAAGTGAAAGTAACGGCTTCGTCACACAACCTGGGTAATATGTCAAGTCTTAGTTTGATTGGATATGTTTTATGTCATAATGAAATATCACTTTTATTAGATTTATTATGGAAATATTGTATCACATTTTAGGCCATCATAATTCAGAGGTCATGTAGTAAACGTTTAAGGAGTCAGGACACTTTAAATTATAAATCCAGCAAACTCGTCAAAACGTATACCCAAATGAATAAAAACCCCCACCCCCCAAAAAAAAACCCCCCCCACCCCCCCCCCCCCCCTTACATGAAGCTCCCTAGTAATGTGATACATTATAGTTTTAAGTTTCTTCAAAAGCTAGAATAATTTATATATATATTTTTATAATTAATATAAAAATATAATATTTTATAAGTTTGCAAAATTGGCAATATATACCCTTGGTTTATAAACTTTTACAAGTTTAGTCCTTTATATAAAAAGTATATATATATTAAACCTTTAACTTTGAAACTTGGAAAAATAGGTCCTTATAGTTATAAATTTAAGAAAATGACATTTTCAGCCCCTTTAGTTATAAATTTCAGAAAGTTATGATATATACCCCTATGCATGGAAACTTTTGCAAAACAAGTCCAAAAAGCCATGCAAGGTTATTTTAAGATTCAAAATGATATTTTCAGGTTATAGCTTATTAGTATAAGCTAAAATAAGATGTTTTAACATAACGAAAGTTTAGAAAAAGGATTCGTTAGCTAGAAAATCAAAACGGGTCGTTTTTAGGGTTTTTATTAAAAACACATGGGTTTGAGGATTCAAAGCTTCAAACAAGAGTTCATACATGATCTTAAGAGTATTATGAACATTATTGTACAGAATATAAGCTTATGGAACAAGATCTTGGTCTTACTTGAGCTAAAATGGGTCGAAATGGGGTTTTCGGGTTCGTACGCCTAGTAACGACTTTAAGGCTTCGTTTTTCTTGCTTCTTGGCTTCTATTCTAAGATTAGGGACTTCTCTTGACCTTCCTTGATCTGAGTTAGAACTCCATTGATGAGTATATGAGTTTTTGAGGTGTGGTTTGAAAGGGGTGTGGAGTTCAGCTTATATAGGGTGAAAACACCCTTGGTACCCAAGTTTTCTTAGGGATTAAGGGTTAGGATCTGTAGTATGATGACTAATTAGGCCTAAAGATGAGTATTGAGGGCTAAGGAGTGTAGCTTTGCAAGGTGGAGAGGTTTTGGAGGTGTTTATAGGTCACGGCTAACAAGGGTGACAAGGTGGTGATGTAGCAAGCTAGAGGCTAAGTATTTTAGCAAGGAGGTGATAGAGGTGGTTGCTAGGCTGCTTGGTGATGTCATGGTGAGGTCATGGAGGTGCTAGGATGGGTGCTTGGGTTTAAAATAGGTCAAAATAGAAGCAAATGGGTCACGGGTTGATTTAGGGCTCGTTTTAGGGTTTTAAAATGTGGATTAGGGTTAGGATTAAGGGTGGATTAAGGTTTAGGATTAGTGTTAAGACTAAGATTAGGGCTTAGGATTATGGTTTAGGGCTTAGTTTTAGGTTTAGGGTTTAGTTTTTTGTTGAAAGTGATATTAGGGTTTAGGGTTTTGTTTTTAGGGTTTAGGGTTTTAGATTAGTGTTTAGTATGAATTAGGGTTTAGGTTTAAGGATTAAAAGTCATGCATTAAGTGCTTGTATCTTGTACTAAAGTGGTAGTAAGAAACCAAAGTGATTTAGGAGGTAAAATGACCTAATTTGACTTTCTTGCATTCTTTCTGTCAAATTAACACATGCACAATAACCTTGTCAACCGCACTCGATAATGAATAAATCCTCAAATAGGGTCACTTCCTAAATCCTCCTATGAGTATTGGTACTTTCTTTTGTTCCAATTATGTTTCACTGTGAATGGATAAGCCAAAATAGGAGAATATGGGAAATACGTACACCCTCAAACTAATAAGTGGAAGGGGCTTCAGTTCAATAACTTATCAAACCAAGGATATATGAATACTTAAGGTAGGATTTAGGAATTAACCCTAAATGAGGATGAATATAAATCGCCCATCTAAGAAAGATAAACTCTAATTAAGAAGATAAATAGTAGACATATAAAGATAAATCTAAAGTAAAGTAACATAAATTTGACAGTAGTAAATAACCATTTTGGTGACCGTATGACTGAAGCACCTACATCATAGGACCGAAGAAGTGGAGGGATAAAATTTCCTACATCGGTGTGAAGGTTTGCCTCTTGCAGAGCCTTAGAGAGGTCCTCTATGTTCATAACAGGGCCAGGGAGCTTGTACAACATGTTCTTCGTTGTCTTCCACATACTGATCATACGGAATAATATTACTATCACTCGTATAGTCAGCATCAAAGCCAACAACGGAGTTGTGTTGTACATCGCTTTACATCTCGTGTACTTCATGATACTCATCCATATGATCTACAAAGGTATCATGATCTTTTACCTCAAACGGAGTATTTGAGTCATATGATGGCCTGGCTTCATCGTAGATTGGATCTTCAGATGAAAGATTTACCATGAACATGGTCTGTGTGGTGGGAGCCTCATCAACATCAGAGTTGAATGCATCGCATTGATCAGTTTTAAAGACATGGTCCACATTGAGTGCCAAATCATCCACATCTTCATCAAAATTAGAGACCTGTTCTCCTGCAAGAAAAAACAACTGCTCTTCATCCAGTACAACACCATTCTCATGAGCATTCATAAGCAGCATCTTATCTTTAAAGTAGTCTGAATCCTAAGGACGCTTTGGTTGTGGACATTCTCGTGCTATGTGCCCGATTCCTTTGCAGTTGTAGCACATAATGGGTTTAGCTTGACCAGGATTCATGTTTCCAACTCTGTTCTGACCTCCAACATTCCCAGCTACAACATTTCCTCTTGCATTGTTCCTCTGAAATGGTCTTCCTTGATTATTCGCATTGTATCTACCTCGAACATCCTGAACAACAACTCTGTCGTCTTGAACTGTAGCATTGTTCCTTGCGTTTGAGGAAGTTCGGAGTTGATTGTTCGTTTGAGGAAGATGTGCTTTGAATGATTGATTGAGGAGGGCAAGTGTGTTGGTTAGGCTTTCAATCAAGTTATCCGTTGAAGTGCTTCCTGTGTCCATTTGACAGTTATCAACAATTGATGGTTGATTTGAGGATTGTGGAGACTCAGATGATTGTGTTGGATACTTCTGATTTGATGCATTAGACACTAGTGCCAAGGGGTCATCAGTAGGTTGAATGAACCTTTCCATCATCATTCTGTTCTCATTTGCATGTACCTCATGTTGCTTCAAGTAGGCATACAACTGATCAAAGTTAGACTCTTTCAAACCTCTGTTTAGTTTGACTTCAGTAATGAATCTACTCCATTCAGGTAACATGTTGTTCACAAACTTAGAGTTAAGCTGCATTCTGGACATGGTCATCTTGATGTTTCATGTTGGTTAATGAGCTTCAAAAACCGAAATAGTAAAAAAACATGAATGGTCTCTCCTTTGATTTGACAGAAGCGTTCAAAAATCTATAGTTAATTGTGTTCTCTGTAATCCTTTGTTAACTCAGACTCTTCCAGAATCATCTTTCACCTTGTCCCAAATGTCTTTGGCGTCTGTGTAATGGGTTTGATGTGTGTGTAGATGTCTTTTGGATAATACCTTGAAGTATGATATTCGTAGCACGGAAATGTCAGCTTTATACTTTCCTTTTCTAGCAGAAAGGTCGTGTAAAGACTCTAGGCACGTTCTGGACCTAGTATGAAGTGCACCCTCAGTTTCTTCAGCATCTTCTGCAGGAGTTTTGTATGGAATGTTTCCCATTTGAATGGACCTCAGTAATCGATTATTTTCATTAATGTTCTCTCCCATTATCTTTTCCCAGACAATACAGTCGAATGCGTTGTTGCAAGATTCAAAGTCTGTTCTGTCAAGCATTGGTGGGCGTGTATCGGAACCGGCATACCAAATATCTTTTGACATATTAGACATCTTGATGTATTACCAAAATCTAAATTTGGTGTAAAAATTAGCTAAAAAGGCTAAAGAAATTTTTTTATTTTACTTAATTTTTCTCGCCAAAAAGTGTCGCTAAAAAGGTGTCGACCGAAATAATTTTTACCCTATTACCAAAATTTGAATTTGATGTAAAAATAAGTTAAAAATGCTATAGAAAAAAAATTACAAATTACTTAATTTTTTCGCCAAAAAGTGTCGCTAAAAGGGGTGTCGTCTGGAATTTGATGTAAAAATAAGTTAAAAAGGCTATAGAAATAATTTTTTTTAATCAAACCGCCTCCTATATTTTAATCAAACCGCTGCCACCTTGAACAACTCGCCGCCAATATAATACTCAAACCGCTGTCTAAGTTTTTGAGCAACCCGCAGTAGAGTTTTCAAACCGCCTAGCTTCTGTTCGTATTGGTTTCTAATAAAAATATTCAAACCGCCTTCAACCTGTATAACTCGCTGCCAATAAACTAAGCAACTCGCCGTGAGCAACTCGCTGCCTATAATCTTAGCAACTCGCCGTGTGTTTTAGCAACTCGCCGTACCTTTTACCAACTCGCCGGCTATTATTTTCAAGCCAACTCGCCACTAAACTCAGTCAACTCGCCTTTGACCCAGTCAACTCGCCTTTGACTTAGTCAAACCGCCGCTTACCTTTTCCTTAAAACGTGGATCTTGTCCCTAACCTTGTCAAATCGCCGGCTAGAAAACAATATAATAACCAACTCTCCACGATGAACACTAGCTCGATTTAAGCAACATCAATCCATTTGAGCCTTTTAACCACGAAACAAAGCTAAAACATGTAACACAATGATGGTGTATGAAGATTAACCTTCCAATATCATGTGTTTCTTCCTGGATCAAAAGATACGAAGCAACTCTCCACGAAGAACACCAAAATAATTCGAACCTTATAAGCTTTGTTTTCGATCTTGAGGCTTGAGAATCACTTGTAATAGCAACAATACTTCTTCCTTAGCATTTATAGCATGAATAACCACAAGATTAACCAACAAAGTAAGCCCGAATAATCTTTTTGAGCCGTGGATTTTCTAAACAAAATAAGCCACGAAATTTAGCTTATTTAACCACACAAATCAATCACGAATCCAATAGCTTCTGGATACCAATTGTGGATCAGTTTATTTCATAACACGGTTGAATGATTCTTGTGATTGGGCTAGTTTCTAGAGAGAGAAACACATGAGAGGGATTTTCTAGTGAGAGAAAATGTGTTTAATAAGAAAAGTGAAAATGACTAGCTTGCCTCTTCCAAAGTTGGAAGAGGCTTATATAGTTTTTACAAACTACCGGGTATTAGAACCCGACTTAAAACCAAAAGACATACGATTAACTATTAAACTACGAACTATTATAAACAATAAATATACGGGGAGACCGAGTCTTTTACTCATATCTAACATGCTGGATTGAGGCAATACAAGAAGAGCTACATGAATTCGAACGTCTTGAAGTTTGGAAACTTGTTCGTCGTCCAGATAAAGTGATGGTTATCACCTTAAAATGGATATATAAGGTCAAAGTGGATGAATTAGGGGGAATCTTAAAAAACAAGGCTAGATTGGTAGCTCGTGGATACCGTCAGGAAGAGGAAATTGATTTTGAAGAATCCTTTACTCCTGTGGCTAGACTAGAAGCTGTTTGGATATTTCTCGTATTTGCTGCTCATATGAATATGATCGTCTATCAGATGGATGTAAAGACAGTATTTTTGAATGGCATTTTGCGTGAAGAATTCTATGTTAGCCAACCAGATGGATTTATGGATCCAGACAATCCTAATCACGTGTACAGACTGAAGAAAGCTCTGTATGGGTTGAAATAGGCTCCACACGTGTGGTATGATCTATTGTCATCATTTCTGCTATCACAGGATTCTCCAAAGGACGGTTGTTTCCTACATTGTTCATTAAGTAGAAAAGGCAAAAGGATATCCTCTTGTATATAACTATGTTGATGTTAATTATTTTTTGCTTCTACTACTACTGAACTCTGTGATAAATTTTCTGAGATAATGGGTTCCAAATTCAAGATGTCAATGATAGGCAAAATATCATTTTTTCTAGGACTACAAATTTTACAAAGTCTCAGAGGCATCTTTTTAAACCAATCAAAATATGCTCTATAATCACTTAAGAAATACGAAATGGAATCTTGTGACCCAGTGGATACTCCAATGGTGGAGAAATCCAAACTGGATGAGGATACACAAGGGAAAGTCGTTGATCCTACACATTATCGTGGCATGGTTGGCACCCTTATGTATCTAACATCCAGTAGACCAGACCTGGTATATGTTGTCTGTATGTGTGCTCGGTATCAGGCTCGGCCTACCAAAAAGCACCTACATGCTGTAAAAAGAATCTTTCGATATCTAAGAGGAACCGTCAATCGGGGACTATGGTACTCGAAGGATTCTGCTATTGCTCTAACAGCTTTTGCAGATGCTGATCACGCGGGTTGTCAAGATACAAGACGTAGTACATCTAGAAGTATGCAATTGTTGGGAGACAGACTTGTTAGCTGGTCATCAAAAAGGCAGAAAAGCGCTGCAATATCCAGTACGAAAGCTGAATATATAGCCTTATCCGGCTGTTGTGCTCAAGTCCTTTGGATGAGATCACAACTTACCGACTATGGCCTTGGATTCAATAAAATTCCAATGTACTATGATAACAAAAGCGCTATTGCCTTATGCTGCAACAATGTTCAACATTCTCGATCAAAGCATATCGACATCAGATATCACTTTATAAAAGAGCAAGTGGAGAATGGAGTCGTCGAGCTTTACTTTGTCAGAACAGAATATCAGTTGGCGGACATCTTCACCAAGGCTCTATGTCGAGAAAGAATTGAATTCCTTATTGACAAGCCGGGGATGCGAAGTTTTACTCCTGAGACTCTGAAAGAACTGGCAGATGAAGCTGAAGAATAGTGGTGGTACATATTCTTATATCCTGTGTATAATATGTATATATTGTTAATACAAATATTCGCGCAAAAACGATATTTATATTTAATGATCTTCATGTTTTGATAATAACAAATATAATGTCATACTACGTAAAAGTTTACGTAAACAAGTTATTTAGTCGAAAGTTTACTTGACACCGACAAATCACTTAAGGTATGAATATGGCATTATTAAACATAGTTAATGATCAAAGAAAAATATTATCATTTGCATAAACCTTTTCTAATAAAATGATTTAAGATAACACATGATTAATTATAAGCTAGTTATATTAATCATGTAAGACAAAATAAGATTAACCATTATGTGCGAAAATTCAATCTTTCCAAATCTCCCAAATGTAGAAATCTTTTCTATATTCATGATAAGAAATATGTTTATTCTAGAACGAATCTATTAAACTACTTTTAATAAGTACAAAACATTATTATGTACTAGATTTGGGGTTAATCACAAAATGACAAATGCTGTCCCAGCTCCACCTACGGATCCACCAAATACACGGGATGGATCCAGGGTATGGGAGATCCGTGAGTCGTATGAATTATTTCCCTCGGACAGATTTGAATTTCAAAAGGTTGCCTATAAATACCAACCTCAAGCTTTTATTTTAAACAACTCTTGTAAATTATTTTTTCACATACATCTGCTATCCTTTATATTCTTTGATCATTATACTTGTTACATAATCCATTACAAGTGATCAACTCATTCCACTCTTTAGTGAAGAACACTCAAGAAGACGTCAAGCTTCAAGTGTTAATAGTTTAGTTGTGTCATCACATTTGTGATAATCATTCATCTTGTATATCTTGTGTTGTGTGTTGTGTGTATCACATGTGTATGATAGGTTAGTATTTAGGCCATAAAATACTTAGTGTGTTAGATTGGTTCTATCTCGAAGTAGAACTCGGTATTTAGCTTAGTACAGGAAAAAGTGTAAGCGACGTGTATGGTTTTCTCCGCCTAAAGGGAGCTTGTTGACATAGTGAAGATAACTCTCAAGTTGGGTACTTGGGAGGTGATAGTTAGGGCGAAGAGGAGAGCTTGTAGCCGAACACTATAAATCATTGTGTCATCGTTTGTTCTTTCTTTATCTTTTTCTTGTTCATATTTCGTAGATTGTTTATTTACTTATTGCATCGCTATCATATACACTTGTGTATATCTCTTGCATTCAATAAGTCCGACCAATTAAGTTTCATTTTAAAACGATAAAAACTATTCAACCCCCATTCTAGTTTCCACAATTGGTATCAAAAGCCAAGGTCACCCAAGATCTTTAACATATATTGTACATTAAATCTTGAATCGATCTATGGATTCGGATATATATCTAGAAGGGCAATCTATGCAATGACCAGCTCTTTTTGAAAGTGATCATTTAATATATTGGAAAAATAGATTTGAAACTTATGTGAAAGCAAAAGATTTAGATCTTGGCATATTATCTTGAATGGTGATTTTCCATGCGGTTGCTATAAAATAAAGAAACCCAAGTTTTTAGAAAATGGTTCCTTTTGAAACAAACAAGATGATGATCTTAAAAAGAAACTTGCTAAAAATAATGAAGCTAAAATGGTTCTTTATATTTTCTTACCTAAAAGGAACTACAAAAGAATTTTTTATGTGTTTAAAACGGCTAAAGTATTTGATTAATCGTTGTTAATCACACATCATGGTATAATAGCCAAGGTAAAGGTTAATAAAATGACCTCCCGTCTTGTTCTTAACATTTGAACATTTACTATCCTTGAAGAAGAATCTATTGATAGCGGTTTTGCTAGATTTAACACTATTATTACTAGTCTTAAAGCTCTTGATGAAGGTTTCTCTAGCAAGAACTATGTTAGGAAGTTTCTTAGGGCTCTACATCCTAAATGGAGAGCAAAGGTCACGACGATTGAAGAATCAAAAGATTTGTCATCACTAGCTCTAGACGAGCTTATCGGCAATCTAAAAGTACATGAAGTAGTCATGGAAAAAGATTCCAAAATTTATAGAGGCAAAAAGGAAAGAGTTAAGTCATTCCTTGAAAGCTAAGAAAGAGTCTAGTGATGATGAAACTTCGACATCCAGAAGTGATGACGAAGAATATGCTATGGCCGTAAGGAACTTTAAAAAGTTCTTTAGAAGAAAGGGTAAATTTGTTAGGCAACCAAGAGAAGAAAAGAAGTCATTCCGACAAAGAGATGAGAAGAAAGGAAAGAGTGACCGAAAATGTTTTAGATGCGGTGATCCAAATCATCTCATTGGCGATTGTCCAAAACCATCTCGCAACAAAGATCAAAAGCATTCTTGGAGTTTCTTGGAGCGGATAGCAAAATAAACGGCCGAAGACAAAACCAACGATGAAACTTGTATCATGGCTCAATCGTCGAATGAGGTAACTCTTAACTCTTGTTATCATTGTGATGACACATCTTCTCTTGATAATGATAGTATGCAAATAGAGTACGATAGCTTGTGTGAAACATTACAAGAATAAAATTTTGAAAACTAAAAGAGACCTTTTAGAAAAAGAAATTTTAGAATTGAACGAGAAAATTAAGAAACTTGAGAGAAGTAAAGAAATTGAGATTGCGTGTAAGTCATGTGAGGAACTTAAATCGGAAAACGCCAAACTTAAAGAAACTCAAGTTAAATTTGTTAAATTTGATAAAAGCGCTAATTCACTTAGAGAAATGTTAAATAATCAAAAGTCACCTAGTTGTAAAATAGGTCTAGGATTTGATGATAGTAAAGCGTCAACAAGCGGAACTAAAAACATGAGTTTCGTTGGATCGTCCGCTGAAAAGGCGACAGACGGATCCACCATAAAGGTGCACGGATCCACCTTACCTGGATCCGTGAGTCGCACCTATGGCGAAAAAGGGACATAACACGTTTTTAGTCCACCTATGTCTTCTAGATCGGATTTTGTTATTACTAGGAAGAAACTAATACATAATAGCATTGATGAGTCAAAGAAACCATCTTTAAAACCATCACCTAAAAGCGGTATAGGTTATGTCAAAACCGAGTCTAGATCGAAAACACCTCCACCTAGAAGAAACATCTCTTCTCAACCAAGATACAACACACCTCAATCTAGGAGAAACTCTAGACAACCAATTCATCAAAACTTCTACCCTATGAATTAGAACAACCAACAAAATCAAGGCTTCGTACATATGGGAAATTGTTATCCCATTTCAATTATCCCAATCAATTGGCAACAATGAAAGGATGTACAACACTTACCATTTTTCTTTGGAACCATGAGATATTGGGGACCAAAACGCTTGAATTGTATTTGTTGAAATAGTATGTTGAGAACATGCTTGGAAACCGGATGAGTGGATCAAAGATAATGGTTGCTCCAAACATATGACCAGTAATAAGAGTTTATTCTCTACCTACAAAGCATACGATGGAGGTAATGTTGTTTTTGGAAGTAACCTTAAAGAAAAGATCATAGGCAAAGGTACAATCTCTAATGCTATCTTACTTATATTCTAATTGTAGAAACACGTAGATTAACTTAGCTTTTAACTTACTTTGTATCGGTCAGTTGTGACATAAGTGTCAATTCTTTTCACGGAAAAAGGTAGTGAATTAATTAAAGGATGTAAAACCATAGGAAATGGGTTGGAAAAAATGGCATATACGTAATGAAATTAGGAAATAAGTCTCAAGAAAAATTATGTCTCGCCTCGGTAGTGGATAATTCTACCTTATGGCATAGAAGACTTGGTCATGCAAATATGCGTTCTAATTCAATCGTTGTCATCTAAAGAATTAGTTAGAAACTTACCTAAGCTAAAATATGATAAACATTTTTGTGATGCTTGTAAAATTGGGAAGCAAGCTCATGCAATAAGTCCCATTAAAGCTAAAAATATGGTTTCCACTAAAAGATGTTTAGAATTATTACATATGGACTTATTTGGTCCATCGGCAATTAAAAGCTATGGAGGTAATCTATACACCTTAGTTGTAGTAGATGATTATTCTAGGTATACATGGACTAGATTTCTAGAGAATAAAAATGAAGCTTTTGAAAAATTTGAAATATTAAGCAGGAAAATTTGAAACACTAGGTGTGGTACTATATTAGCTATTTAGAACGGACCATTGTCTAGGGAATTGATAATGAAGTGCAATCGTGAGCTTATTGTGATGCACAAGGCATTACTCATAACTTCTCGGATCCACGTACTCCACAATCAAATGGGATAGTAGAAAGAAAGAATTGTCAAAAGGGACCTTACAAGAGATGTCTAGGACTATGCTTAATGATAACAATCCATTCACAAAGTTTTGGTTGTAATTGTCGGTTGATATGTCAAAATTAATAATAAAAGAATATAATTCGACCAATTCTAGGAAAAACCCCTTATGAAATATTTAGAGGTAGGAAACCTTCTTTAGAGTATTTTAAAGTATTTGGAAGCAAGTTCTTCATTTTGAATACTAAAGACTATCTAACCAAGTTTGACCCAAAGTCATACGAAGGTAATTTTCTAGGGTATTCTCAAAATAGTAAAGCTTATGTAGTATTAAATAAGCATATAATGAAAGTCGAAGAATCACTCAACGTGACATTCAATAAAAGTCCTCCTCCTACCAAATTATCACCATTGGTTGATGATGATGTTGGTAAAGAAGCCATTAGAAATAATATCATCCACTAGATCAAGTCATAGGAAATCTTAATCAAAGAACCTTAAGACCTCAAGCCCAAAATCATAGTAATTTCTTTTGTTTTATATCTATAATAAAACCCAAAAATGTCAATGAAGCATTAAAAGATAAAAGTTGGGTTGTAGTTATGCAAGAAGAACTAAATCAATTTGTAGCTAATGATGTTTGGGAATTAGTCCCTTTACCTATAAGTCAATCCGTCATAGGAACAAAATGGGTCTTTTGAAATAAATTAGAGGAAAACGGTATAGTATCTAGATATAAGGCTAGATTAGTAGCACAAGGATATAATCAACAAGAAGGTATAGATTATGATGAAACATATGCTTCGGTAGCTAGATTATAGTCAATTAGAATACTTTTTGCTATTGCTTGTGCAAATGATTTTAAATTAAATCAAATGGATGTAAAAAGTACTTTTCTAAATATTTTTATAAACGAAGAGGTTTACGTTGCTCAACCTTCGAGGTTCATTGATTTTCAAAAAACCAAACTATGTTTATAAACTTAAAAAGGCTTTGTATGGTCTTAAGCAAGCTCCCAAAGCTTGGTATGATAGACTAAAAGCATTTTTGATAAAACACGAGTATTCAATAGGAATGGTCGATAATACACTTTTTACTAAGAAATCAAAATCACATCTTATCATTGTTCAAATATATGTCGATGACATTATATTTGGTTCTACGAGTCAAAACTTGTGTGATGATTTTGCAAAAATCATGCACGACGAGTTTGAGATGAGTATGATAGGGGAGTTGAACTTCTTCTTGGGTCTTCAAATCAAACAAATGGAAGACGGAATATTTTTCAATCAATCTAAGTACATCAAGGAGATGTTAAAGAAGTTCGGGTTGGAAGATTCCAAACCAACCAAGACGCCGATGTCAACGGAGATCAAGCTCACTAAGGACGATGAAGCCGACTCTATGGATAGCTCTAAATATCAAGGTATGATTGGTAGTTTACTTTATTTAACTGCAAGTAGGCCCGATATTATGTTTAGTGTTTGCTTATGTGCTCGTTTCCAAGAAAATCCTAAGACTACCCATTTAGAAGCCGTTAAGCGTATATTTAGGTATATTAGAGGAACTAGTCACTTAGGATTATGGTATCCGAAAAGAACGAGAATGGAAACTATAGTTTATGCCGACTCCGACCATGCGGGCGATTACATTGATCGCAAAAGCACTAGTGGCATTTGTACGTTCATGAGATGTTGTTTAACATCTTGGTTCGCTAAGAAACAAACAACCCTTGCTATCTCCACGACTGAAGCCGAATACGTCTCTGCCGGGAAGGCATGTCAACAAGCACTATAGATGAAACAAGCTCTCATCGACTACGACATACGCCTCGACGACGTTCCGATTATGTGCGTCAATAAAGGCACTATCGATCTAAGAAAAAACCCCGTACAACACTCTAGAATTAAACATATAGAAATACATCATCACTTTCTACGCGATAACGTCCAAAAGGGCAATATTTCTATCGAGAAAGTTGCATCCATAATATAGCCGATATATTTACTAAACCGTTAAAACGTGAAGTATTTAATTCTTTAAGATTAAGATTAGGAATGATGGAACTTATCATGAATAATGATCCTTCCTCATCCTAAAAATAATCGTAAGCGGAAATTTAATAAAGTAATTAATCATTATTCAAAAAATGTTATTTCTCATTACAAGTTCCAACTACAAAACTTTCGATC